>JAOTAX010000197.1:4367537-4388799 GCA_025629825.1 Erythroxylum guanchezii
ATAAAACCCTAAAACTTCAAAAATCACAACCAATGAAATCAACAAAAATCAAGCTCAAACCTAACCTACCCATAGTCTATCTAGGTTAGAAAACCTAAAACTTAGCTTAGAAACCCTAAAATCAAATGAGTTTTCTTAAATCATCTTCCAATCACAAAAACTCTTTCTCTAACAAAGCAAGAAGAAGAAGGTAAACTTACCTTGTCAATTGATTTCTTCTTCTTTCTTCTTCTTGCTTGCACACTCTCACGAACTCTCTCTCTTCTCCTCTCTTCTTCCATGTTTTTTTTCTTCTTTCTTTTGCTTCTCATGAAAGTTCTCTCCTCTCTCCACGTTTTCCCCCCTCTTCTTAATTCAAGACCACAATTTGCTTGCTCTTCCCTTTTTACCCTTCATTTAATTGATCCTTCCCATTTTACCCTCCTTTGGTCTTTAAAACTAAGATCTTATACTTCTAACTTCTTAACTAATGATCATGAAAAAATTGAAGGAATTTGATAATACTTCCTTCTAGAAAAATGCTTATCATTGTCTTAATTTTCTAATGACACCAAAATCATTCAATTTGGTTCGAAAATCTGAAAGTCATATCCCAAACATTTCCGAACTATTCTTATACTGAAACAATATTATGTACTCAACTTCCATCCAAAAATTAAAACTCTTATAGTCTGAATTAGAACTTGATTTCATTAGATAATTTGTAGTCCTATTTCTCTAGTTTAATCCAAATTAAGAATCATCTTATTTGGATAACTAGAGAAAAAAGTTATGGCTAAAACACCGAAGCATGCTTAATAAACATGTTCCAACTTCATTTTCCAGCTTTTAATTTCCAACATTTCACATATAATATTTTTAACTTTCAAGAAAAGTTTGGGGTCCAACACATGCAATGACTATTATATGTTTTAAATAGAAGAAGAAGTCTTCTTATTTCTATTCGAATTTTTTCTACTTAAAGATGTTAAAAACCAAAAAGGAAAATTTGAAGCTATATATTTACAAATATGAAATTTATGAACATAACATCTAAAATGAACCCTAACAATGTAAACTATTCACCTCTTTCACCTAGAGATTTGCTCGGATGATATTATTTTATTGGTTACTCTTAGTTAGTTGACTTGGTTCAATTGGTTAACTGTTTTTGAACGTATTAGGTTTGCCTTATTTAATAAGTCCTCTTATTATATCCACATTGTTTGCAAAACAAGTATGTCACTTAAAATTCCCTTTTTGTCACATTGTATTAATTTGTTCCTTCATTTTCTTCCCTCATTATGGCCTTGTTGCGTATATTTTTATGAATCACGAAAGTTCCAGTACCTCCTTATGGCTCCTGTTTTAAGTTAGCCAATGATGTTCACCTATAATTGATAATCATTTGGATAAAATTACAAATAGTTAGTAAATGAAATAAACAACTAAATAGGAATATGAAAAGTAAAGCTTACTCAAAATAGGGACCAATCAGTAATCATATGCTTATAAAAAAACTCCTTTAACCTACCTCTATAATGTCTAATATAGCACATGTATGCTGACAAGTAATTCTAGTAATTTATCGCTACATACAAGTGCAAGTCATCTTTCCCAAACCAACTATAGTTTGCCGAAAGTGTATGTGCTTAAATTCGAATAACCATCCATTACTGAAATAAGAAACCTAAATGTTGGCATACTGCTTTGGCTTTTGCAAAATTGCTTGAATTCATGGGCAAATATATCATGTTTACTTTTCATCTCCTTTCTTTTCTTGTTGAATCTAATCATCATAACCCTCCGCATTATCTCAAGCATCATCAAAATAGGTTTTTCTTGAGCCTTTTTAATGTAAGCAATAAAGCTCTTTAAATGATTGTTCAGTAGCATATCATATTTTACCCTCAAAAATATAAGTGCTCCTATGCCACTTGACCAACAAAATCAAAATGATCCAATCATATGCTTACTTGATAACACTCTTCAATTTCTTTATGTACACATCATATTAATTATATGCATATTCCCTTGTTTCATTCCATATCATATCCGTTACAACCTTTTTTGTTTTAAGTTGCATTTGTAAGTTAGTATAGACATGCCTCACAATATATATGCTTAACTCTTAGTATATTCTTTATTGAATACTTGCCCAAAACCTTGTTACCATAAGTAGAAACCTATTTACATATATATTTTAGTAAATTTAAATATATTCAAACTTAAAATGTAATAAAAATAATATCCATTATCTATTAGATATGAATACCTAACCAATTTCCTAACAACACTCAACATCTTGCTGTAAGCACTTCAAAAATCATCTCCAAGAAACTACGTTCTCCATGGGAACAACCTTCCAAGTAATGGAAAACATATCATTGTTGGCATCTACACCACTAATTATGGCAAGTTATCCTATATATTTATACTTTAAATGATAGACATCTAAATAAATTATTGGCTTATAAGCTACTACGAATCCCTTTTTCCATGCACCTAGGCACATGTATAAGCACTTAAATGCTCCAATCCATATAAGTACTTCAAGATGAAAGAACTTCCATTATTAAACTGAAATATAGCCAGGTTATAGCTTCTTCATTTCCTTAAGTTTTCACATGCCTCATGTATCGACAATTGTAATGCTCTTACACTAAAGATAGCAAGTGCCTTGCACACACAAATATGCTCATCAGTATACATTTCTTCTACTCCTGCAATCCAGAGAGGAGCAAGGCGCAAGGAAAATGGAACATATCCCTTCTGCATTTTGAAATACTCAAGCTAACTTCAACAAATCAAAAGTTACATGGCAGCAGTTTACCAAAGTCAATTCAGTTGCGAAAATTAGTCATTATTCCTTGGGGCCCGTGTCATCAATCTTCATTTATGGTTTCTGTAGAGGCTAATTTTGGTTAATACAATGAATGCACCCCCGTAAAAGAACTTCTGTAAATTGGGAATCAGCACATGATCCAATTGTTTTCTTTCTCCTAATATTTATTAACATCAGGGGTGTTCCAACCAACATGCAGTTCTGTAACATTATTGTAACGCAGAGCCACTATCTTCATAAATTGACATTCTACGCAGTTGGGCTAAACATCAGGTGATGCACATGTAGAGCCATACATTTACAATGAAAGGCAAGTTCATGCACCTGCACGAGACAACATATGTACCATACTTTTCAAGCATGCCGTTAAAAGCTCAAAATAATCCAGTACCTATAGGCAATATGCTATACATAATTTATATTGTTCATAAGAATACGATGGAGAATGATAGCATCTAATTTTTGAAGATTGACGCAACTTTCCTGTCCAAAATCTTACATCAATCTTTCGCAATAAGCTCTGATCGTTGCAAAGAATAAGAATAATTTTAACTTTACTAAATAATATCTGCATATGCTCACTTGTCAGAAAAAGTTGACAGACATATTAAATGAAACAAATAGCAAGTATTTCTGCAAAAGGTAACAGTAACTACGATCAAACTTTAATTACAGATCAAATAAAATCACATTCAAAGGAACAAAACATTTCCATTGATTTGGTTCAAAATGCTTTACTCCAAGAATTATCTTTGTTTGAATGCTAAACAAACATGTAAACCTGTTTGGAAGGAAATTTAACTGACATAGGATTGACCAATACAAACAAATGAACCTCTCTAAACATATATAAGAACATGACATCCCTATATCCTCATATAGTACCAAAGCACCATCAAAAGCCAGTAGCTTAGTTCATGGATCCAGCAAGATTCTCTGATTTGACCCAAGATAATGAATCTACTCCACTTTTCCACTGTTGCTCCAAAAACTTTTAGATTTACCAGTAGAAATAGATTTGGCTAATGAATAAGCTTTCAATGCAGTCCAATATGCCTTCCTTTTCCAGATGTTTTTACGAATACGCTTTTTAGATTTAGAAGTGCGTTTTTTGGGAACTGCAGCAACTGTCATTAAAACAATGAATATGTTATTAATAATGGACTCATAGAATTTACAACTATACACAACATTTTAAATACTCCCACCGAACGTGCATACACATTCACATGTAAGACATACATAAACACGGAGCTAGCAACAATTATCAGCATGCTCTGAATTACAGGATATGGATGAGAAACAATCAGATTAAGAATCCATCAAGCTATAGGGTAAAAAAGTCAGAGATGAGAGTAGCTTGTTTAATTTCCATTTTATCACACATAACACAAGCTAATTTTCCTCCTGCAATTCCCATGATTGAACTAAGTTCATGTCCACCTTCAAATATGAAATCAAACAAGGGGTGTAAAACATAAACAATCAATGGCTATAACAGTGATTAAATTGCAATTATCGTACAAGACAAAACTCTAACAGGAATAAATCACAAGTTTGTACTTCTAGTCCAAAATGCAAGTCTTTAGTTCATCAAACAACCTCGTAATGGCCTTGATTTCACTTAATTATGGTATCAAATTTCTGTTGTACTCCAAAGAAAATCCTTCAACGTTCAACATTCTTCAGTGACAGCAATGCATGAAGACCAATAAGCTGTACAATTAATATAAACAACTTTCAAAATAATGCAATGGGAATTACAAGAAAACTTTTCTGCTGATATGAGCACTATCTCTTCACTTTTGTAGAAGCAGCCTAGGACATCTCAGTGAAAGTGCTATTTTGCCAGGTAAACTATCCTGTCTTATATCCCTCCCTCCTACATGAAGACAAACCTATGTTTGGAGTGTAAGAAAAATAAAAGTTAAAAGACATAAATCTTCCTCATGGTTTAAGAAACTTAAAAAAATTTAATCATTAAAATTTTCGACTATTTCTAATTTTCAGTTTTTTTAAACCCTTCTTTTAGGCTTTGGTTTAAAAATAATGATAAAATACATGCAATATGGATATTAAACACGGGCTAATTAAATATTACTAATAAGATAAGCCAACTCAACTTTTAAACCCGGCTAAAATTAGTTGAATTTGATTTCAATTAATAATTTAAGATAATTATAATAAATTATTAATTTCAGTCAAATTTAATTAATTTGATTTAAGTTTATGAGTTGAGTCGAATCATCATATAAGCAATATTGATTAGGACAAGAGTGATGTTTATGTCACAAGTATTTCATTTTTTAAACTGAAATTTAAGAAAACAAAATTTTTAAAAAAACTAAAATGTAAATTTTTTTGATAATTATAAAAATTAAATTTTTTTTTTCTAAAACTTCTTAGTTTTATCTAAAAAGGAAACCATACAACTGTTAAAAGCAACTTTCTGAATATGCATATGAAAACAGCAAACTAATCTTGGAATTGTAGACAACTTAATTGTTTCAACAGTATGAACTACGTCGATGCGTAATCCGGAATAACAAGAGAATTACCAAGTCCAAGGTCATCTGCAAACTCATGGACCATAAGTGCTCTTTCAATCACTGCATTAGGACCTGGTATCTGCACAGTCTAAGTAAAGATCAAAATAAAGTTAATTTCATTACAAACAAGACCAATGTAAGATCAGGAACATGAAAATTGAGCCATGAAATTACATAAATCACCAACCAGAAAGAGTAGTTCATGTACAATCAAACCCGTATTTCACACCCTAAGAAAGAAAAAAATGGAACAGAAGCAAGAAGTAAAGAAAAGAAAGGGATTTAGGTAAAGTGAGTTACCTGGTTATCTACAATTGTTGCTTCAGCCGCCCCTGTTAAGAAACATCACACAATAGCACATTAATTGGTTGAGAAAACACATAAGAAGTTCAAATATAATTAAGGAAACTACGTTTCCCAGGTCGCCCCCATTACCATAATTTTAAGTCCTCAAATCAACCAAAATCCGATGAAGCTCAAAAGTTAAAAAACGATATCCATCTTCAGCAAAAAGCATTTGCAAATCATTTCCCAGTTACCCAGTTGAAAAAGAGTTAACCAATGTACCGAAACCAAGAATTTACACAAAAAAACTCTACAATACCCATAATCACCAAAAAATGGAGAAAAAGGAGTTAAAATTTTAATCTTTTCAGGAAAGGGGAACAGACCATCATCTTCTTGGGTCAAAGTGACAACGCCTTCAACACTGTGATTGTCCTCGAGGAAAGAGACGGCATTCTTGGTAACAGCGACGACAGGGAGAGGCTTCTCGGGGGAAGTAGCAGCGAGAGAACGAGAGAGGGATTGGCGAGGGGGCTTGAGGGACATGTCACGAAACGCCAAGTGGAGAGACGGAGGGAGACAGCAAACGGCGTTTTGTGAGAGGAAATGCTGATGGGATGTCGCAGAAGCGGTGAGGATACTGTGAGCCGCAGTAGCTGCCATTGATACAGCTTTTGCTTGGTGGAAAGACGAGATAATGTCCTTTAGTTGCATCTCTGATTTTATTGTATAGATTTTACTTTCTATTTAAAAAATTAAAAATTAAAAAGAAAATCTAATTAAGCAAAAATTAATAAAAACTATTAGTCAGTTGTGAAAATAAAAATAAATTTAATTTAGTAATTTTTTTGCTAAATAAAGATTTAAGATACCATTTCTTAAAATAATTTATAAAGAAAGTCACATTAAAGATATTAAAAAAATAATTTAATTGATCTTTATTTATTTTTTATTTTTTATCAAAAATTATATAAATCATGATTGATAATATTTTATTTTAAATAATAATAAAAATTATGAAAATTGAAAATGCTTATGTATTTATAAATACATATTTATTGTAAAAGATAGGCTTCTTGAATCTTAATTATAGAAACTAAGATCGACTGTAGTTTGAGAACGAGCACATGAATCCATCTATTAACATTTTAACTTTGAACAAACTGAAACAGAAGCAGAAACAGCATATGAAAATGGGGGAAGCTTCTTGACCTCGTTCATTTTTCCCGATGGACTTACCCACTCACAATCCACCACCCATGCGAGTTCTCAATCGCCCACCACCGCCACCGCCACCACAACCCCAACAACAACAACAACGACCTTCTATTCACATCCTCACTTCTTCTTCTTCTACTTCTTCTTCATCGTTTGATTCTCAGACCCAATTGCAATCTCGTAGCTCTTTAGACGGAGTTGTGGTCGTTGGGTTCATTTCTCATAGCCCCGACGACTACTCTTCCCAACTTATCAATCGCCTTCTCGACTCCAACGCTTTTGGGTCTGGCAATCTCGATAAGACACTTCTTTCTCTTGATGACAATGAGCAACTTGCAGATTGGTTCAAGTGGAGAAAGATCAGTTATTTCCATGAAGAAGACAAAGGGATTTTGTTCTTGAGGTTTTGTTCCACTTGGAGTCTTCTCAATCACGGGGTCCAGGGCTCAAGTTTAGGTTTTGATACTGCTTTCGAGCAACGGGAGTTTGAAGATCTGCAAGGCCTGCTTTTCATGTTCTCGGTGAGTTCTGTTCCCTTTTTGGTTACTTTACTTTACCTATTCTATACTTAGAAGAGCTCTTTAAATCTTCTTCGGTAGTAGATGTTGGTAGGATCTTTGGTTCGTGGGTATGTTTAATTTTAACTGGTTTCACTTGAAATAAGGCTTTCATTAGTTTTGAATGAACTTGTTGAGTATGGTAGGGTCATTTTCTGGATGATTCAGGAAATTAACACATGCATCAAGCAAGCAACTGATTCGTAGTTTATCATTTGGATCCTAGATATTCGGAACTGTTGAAATAGGTGCTTTTGGTCTAGGAAGATATGGTAGTAAATGTTAAATTGACTACCCTTCAGGATGGGATCCAACCTATTTGTCTTGGTTCAACTTGATATGAACTTGATATTTCTAATGAATGACTTGATTAGTAATGCAGGTCTGCCATGTCATCATATACATTCAGGATGGGTCACGCTTTGATACTCGTATGTTGAAAAAGTTTAGAGTGTTGCAAGCTGCCAAACATGCATTGGCACCTTATATGAAATCTCTTGCCGCCTCACCGGTTCAAGCTAGGCCCCATTCTTCCTCCTCGTCGTCTAGGCGAAGTTTCTCAACTAGTACTTCTCCCGCTAAAAGTGGTGGTGTCATGAGTCGAAATAATTCAGCTCTCTCTCTTATGTCAGGATTAGGCTCATATGCTTCACTGTTTCCAGGAAATTGCACCCCAGTTATACTCTTTGTCTTTATTGATGATGTTTTGGATGCACCAAATTCTAGTTCTAATATGGAGGAGTTGGCAGATGGCTCCTTACTGAATCAGTCTTCTAGTTTGAGTAGTTTAGCTAGGCCTAACTTACCAGCTAAGGGTTCTGGTTCAGTTGTAGTACTAGCACGCCCTGTAAGTAAATCTGACGGTGGTGTCAAAAAGAAACTACAATCATCTCTTGAGGCACAGATTCGCTATCTCATTAAGAAGTGCCGAACACTCTCGGGCTCTGAAAGTGGTCAAGCTGGTTCTAGAAGTAGCAGTGTTCCAAGCTCTGCACCTTTGTTTTCTCTTGATGCATCAAGGACTGTTGTGCTGCTTGATAGGCTTACAAATAAAAAAGGTGAATCTTTGGAATTCGCCATGAACCTCGTAGAAGATGTTCTGAATGCAAAAGCAACCTCAGATTCCCTTTTGCTTGAAAGTCTTAATCAAAGTGCAAACAAGGACGATATTTCCTCCATAAAGGAGTTCATATACAGGCAGTCCGATATTCTGAGAGGTAGAGGAGGATTAGTCACCAATGCCAACAGTGGTTCGGCTGCCGGTGTTGGTAAGATTGCTGTTGCTGCAGCTGCCGCTGCTGCAGCTTCTGCTGCATCAGGGAAAACATTTCCAAGTCCTGAGCTTCCAAGTATGGAAACATGGTTATCTTCTTGTCAATTTATTCTTCAGGGAGTTATTGCTGCAAAAGGGTTTTCTCTAGATGAAAATGAAATTGATAAAAGAAAATCTCGTCAACTGAACATAGATGCAGCTCATGTTGAAGGGGTTGCAAGAGGCATGGATGCTTTAGAGAGTGCAGTGTCTGTGTTGGAAAGTGGCAAAGGACTAAACACTAAGTTTTCCATTTCATGGTGTGAAAAGGCCCTTCCAACTGCTAAGGATGTTTATTTGAAAGATTTGCCTGCTTGTTACCCCACTTCTCTTCATGAGGCCCACTTAGAAAAAGCTTTACATGCTTTCCACTCAATGGTTAGGGGACCAGCTGTCCAGCTGTTTGCAAGAAGGCTGCAGGACGAGTGCACATTCATTTGGAAATCTGGGAGGCAACTGTGTGATGCAGTTAGTCTGACAGGAAAACCATGTATGCACCAGAGACATGATGTTGGCAATGGTCAGACAGTTCTGGGATCAGTGAAGACACATTCAAGTGGATATTTTTTTCTTCATGCTTGTGCCTGTGGTCGTTCACGCCAGCTGAGATCTGATCCTTTTGATTTTGAATCCGCAAATGTTACATCCAATTGCTTCCAAGACTGTGACAAGATCCTTCCTGCTGTTCATTTACCTGAATTTAGTGATACAGGACCTGTGCAATCATCCTCATGGAGATTGATTCGTGTTGGGGGAGCAAGGTATTATGACCCTTCCAAGGGCTTACTTCAGAGTGGGTTCTCTAACATGCACAAGTACTTGTTGAGGTGGACAATATATTTGGAGAAACCACCAGACCCAATAGCCGTACATGCTAGAACTGTGCCAAAAGAATCTGTCAGTAGGATGGGCAACACTGTCCACAGTGAAGTTAATGCTGACATGGACAGGAAGAAAACTAGCGCCATACGATTATATGTGGGAGACTTACCTGGAGTTGAAAATCAGGGAAAACCATCAGAAAGCAGCAAAATTGATGGGAAAAAACTTAGTTTTGGTAAGGGTCTTCCAAATTTTACAATGCGGAAACCATTTTCTGAGGTTGTTGCAGGATCAACTACAGATTCAGGGTTTCCTCCTCTCCAGAGGAAGAAGCAGCCCATGCTAGGTTCGGAGACATGTGTGAAGCAAATTAAGGTAAGGGATCGAAGTGCTGAAAAGATTGATGCAGATTTTGAGCAAGGATCTCAGAATCGTGATCATCTTTCCGCGGTTCCAAAACCCTTAGAAGGAACTGCTTGTAATGACAGCTTGGTTGGTGACCCATTTTTGCATGTAGGAAGTAATGTTGTTCCTATGAATCTTAATGTTGTTGAAAAAGTAAAAAAGGACCCTTCTTTGAAGCAAGCAACTATATTTGTTGGTTTTGAGCATGAGTGTCCACATGGTCACCGGTTTTTATTAAGTCTAGATCATATAAGGGAACTAGGATCACCGTATAGCTCACCTGAAGAATCCTCAATTCCTTCAGAGAAATCAGTGGACCATAATGTGGGAGGTCATTCTAATTTGGGTAGAAATGGTAATCATAATAAAATCCGCAGAAGCTCAAGGAATATGACTGTATCTGGTGTTGATTCTGGGCTGAGAAATTTGGATAAATCAAAAGAGTGGGTGGTAAACAGTGATATATCTTTTGAAGGGTTGGTACAGCTCTCCAGCTCAGGGAAGGGAGGTAATCAGATGATCATTAATGGACCAAAATGTCTCCACTCTGTGAAAGACCCTGAAGTGGATCTTCATTCTGTCAGCCTTGACGATGGCGGAATTGCTTTTTCCATGTTGAATAGACACTTACCCTTATATATGAATTGCCCATACTGCAAGATCTCCAAAAAGAAGAAAGATTCTCCAAAGATTAAATTTGCTGGCACTATATCACAGTTACAAAGGATTTTTCTGGTACATAATCCTGCTTATGTTCTGCTTCATTTTTCCTTTCTGTTGAACATACTAAATTAGGCTATTAATTAGTTGTTTGGGCTGTGTTTTTATTAGTCCTTATCAGGATTTATATTACAGGATGAGACACACCATATATTAAATTTGTTGGAATATTTGATCCTGGTGCATCTTTTTAGCTTTGTTGGATGTTGAAGTGAAGAAAAGATTCTGGGAGTTTTGACTGAGTTAATGTTTTCTATAGTGTAACGGCTTACCAAAGGCAGTTGAAAATAACTGATATTTTGAAATGAAAATTATAACCTTATTATTCATGCGGTAGAGTATATAATTGGAAATGGCTGAGAGATTATTCGTACCCTTGGTTATTCAGTCTTAAGGTTAGATTGATTAGAAATAGAGATAGTATGACCCCTGCAGAAGTTGAATATGCTGTTAAGTCCTAGAGTTAAGCGGCAGTGATTAAGAACGTGCTTGTATTGTCAATTTGACATGTATGATCTTGGTTGATCTTTAGTTGAAAAATCCAATAGCACAGATTTTACGTAATTAACTCTTTTGTTTTCTTTTTGGTGTTTTACTGATGAGAACTATTAGTTGCCAACTATTCAAGATAATGAAGTATTTTATAACTCCTTAACTGTCAAATGCCTAATATTGCGGTTCTGCATGCAGGTTACCCCTCCATTTCCAGTGGCATTAGTGACATGTCCAGTTGTACAATTTGAGGTATGTGTCACTTATGTAATTGTTTCATTGAACTTTGTATTTACATGCCTGTACATATACTCGATTTACGCACTCAATTATAGAGCTTCCATAGCTTGATAGTCTTCTTTTTCTTAATTTGTCTTTGTTTTGTACATGCTTCCAGTCTGATATGGCATCCAAGCTTCTTATATTCTGATTTTTGTTCGAGTCTTGACAAACCCTTTCTTGCAGGCATCATGTCTACCACCCTCAGTTCTTGACCGAGAACGAAAGTTGCAGTTTAGCCTTGGCTGTCACTTGGTCCTACCTCCAGACAGTTTCCTGGCACTTAGGCTCCCATTTGTTTATGGTGTACAGCTGGAAGATAAAAGTCTGCATCCTCTCAGCGCTTATGAACATCAACCGGAAAGGACAGCATGGATAGTGAAGGGCACATTATTGCAGATTGTTTCCATAGGAAGAGGAGCAAGTGATGGACCTGAGTCATAGTCAAAATTTCGTAAAATTTTGGCCATTGCAACTGATCTAGGTCTTTTAGTTATTTGTTCCAGCTTAGTCAGTTTTGAGTAAGTAAAGGTTTCATAGCTAATATTCTTGCTTCTTTTTGTGTGTTTTTGTTTTGTTTCCATCTTCCTTTCCTTTCCAGATCCTAATCTTGTTTTACATGCATATCTCTTAGGCGGTAATATTTTGTCTGAAATTTTCCATCTGATCATGTCTTCCTTAGTTGGAAAGATGACAGCCGTGGAAAATGTTGATTCAAGAATATAGCTGATTGCTAAGGATATGGCCATTTTAAAGGCTGAATTACGAAGGAAAATTGTGTATGCTGATTGCTAAGGATATATGGGTTTTGAATGGCCGGCCATGAACCTGTACTTGCTATTGGCTAGCGGATTTCAGAAATTAGAACTTGGGAAGGGTAAGCAATGATTTCTCTTAATTCCTTTGGTTGCTTTTGCGTAAATCAGGATACTTCCTTTTTTTTTTTAATTTCACTTAAATGCTTTGGTTGTGGTACCTTAAATGTAATTAACATTTGAATCTCAATATGGCTTGTGCTTTCATATGGATCATCATGTGTATGTGGTATGCCCCTGTTTCTCTCTACAGGCTTAAAGATAACACACAATAAGTATGCAGCATGTGCTTTGACTTTAAATTCTGTAAAATCACTAAATGCTGTCTGGAGTTTGAGATGCTAATGATTGATAATCAGAGAGTAGAACAAATCTTAAACCCTAATTATTTAATGCAGTTGCCCATATACTCTTTATCTTCATGTAAAGCCTATTCATTTTTCTCTTGCTTCACTGTGGAAGTTTGGATTCTAAATTTTAATGATTAAAAAATTGACTTGGTTCAGTCGGTTTAATTGTGAAAACATTTAACCGGCCAATTCTTTTTAGTTTGATTTTTAATTTTCTGGTTCAATTTACTTTAATAATTTTTGTTATTAACAACCAATCATTTATTAATTATTCGGTTAATTTTTGTAAATTAATCGGTTTTATAAATCAAAATGAACCAATTAATTTTTATTTAACAGTCTCTTTTTATAATTAAATTTGAAAATTTTCAATCGGTAGGAGCATTCTTTTTCAATAATATTTTAAATTATTTAATTTTATTCAATTTGTAATTATTTTTATGACGGTTTAATATCTGTTGAACATTTTAAACATTAAATCTCTTATGTTATCGATTTAATTTTCAATATGGGTTTTAAAACATTATTGAATTCTCTTTTGACACCTTCCTGTTTCTCATTATCTGCTATCCAAGAGCATAGGAAGAATTTGCATATTTTTTGGTTAGTTTGGATGCCATGTGAATTTTGGAGTTCATCATATCAGTACTATTGTGGACCATGTCTCTTGTATTTATTTCAATGGTATTGAGAACTGAAGCATTAGAGAGAAGCTTATATGTCATAACTTTAGAGCGGTTTTTGGTACTCTAGAAAAATGACAGAGGAGAGGAGAAAGGAGGGAGAATTGTGTGTCATTGTGTCCAATGTTTGTGTTGTTATTGGTTGTGGTTACTAACCTGAACCTCTCATCTTTTATTGCAAATTCTACAATGTTTAAGCATAATAGCAAAGGCCATGGAGAGCGGCACTGAGTATGTCAATACCTATCAATGCGGGCGAGGGCAACCTTTGGTGGGAGTGGCATGACAACTATCATCAGCATGAAGATGACGACTTATTGAAGTTAAAGATTGGTCTCAGTTTACTCTATAAGCAACTGTTTATTGCAAGCATATTGAATTGAAGACTGCTGATACGCTAGCTAGGCACAGGCAAATGCACATGCACAGGCACAGCACAGGCACTTTGAACAGAAATTGATCTCTTGGGGAAGTCATGGTAGTTGGTTGCCAAGTGGACACCAAGATATTACGCATCCCCAAAGCTTTTGAGTCTTGACTCTACTTTGGTAGTTGTGGTGTGGAACGCACACTCTCGTGGATTAATTACGCCAATTCTCCAAAGCTTTAAATTTTATCCAAGAGTTTACAATATTGTGATAATCAGTTAATTTTTTTGAATAAAAATAAATATCTTATTTTTAGTAAGAAAGTTTTATATTTATTTTCCAAATTTTAAGGACAAAGTGTTGGAAGTATTTTATTCCAACACTTTATTTCTCATTTATACTTTTCTTTTGTTTTCATATTAAATAAATATTATTCTAATTCTTCTCTATTTATCCATGTTGTAAAATTCGTGCTGGACCGATAGGTTTGACCGGGTTACGAATAAATTGGACTAATTTTCTGTTCAATTTTTACTTCTAAATGTTGTTAATAAAAATCGGCCGATTAAATAATAAGCTAGTCAGTTTTCTTTGAATCGGGAAGAACCGAAAGAATCTCTCCAAACCACCATCTCACAAGATGATGACCAAACCTGTAGCTGCAAAAAGATCAAACCCAAACTAGTAATGTACGTAGACGATGCCCAAACCAGTAATCTCACAAAGATAATTCCCAAATCAGTAACCACGTAAAGACGACAATTACAAAGATCTGAGTACTTGGAGAGCGAAGTTTGTGCATTTGGGTTGTAATTTGTGGGCTTAAATAACGCTAAAGGACGTATCTTTAAACCAATTAGTTTCTTTTTTTAGCTGATTCTTGTTATGTTCATGGAGTAGTTGGTGATGAGGAAGTGAAGTAGTTGGTGATGAAGGAGCGAACAAGAGATGAACCAGAGAGAACATGTAGAGAGGAATAAGGCAAAGGCTGTGGGGCAAATGAGTGGCGAGGAAGCTACACGCACCTCCAATGAAGCTGCCAAGCGCATCCGAGACGAGAAGCCAAGCTCAACTTCCCCCCCACCTCTAATAAAGAAATGTTGCTATGAGCCATGTTTTGCTGATGACACCTGAGCCACCATCAACACCAATAGAGTTACAGAGTCGATTTTCATTTCAAGTTAAAATAGCATAAATAAACATATAATAATATGCGTAGAACTCTCTAGTTCGTTTCGATTGTGCTAATTTCAGGTTTTGCATGTGCTTTTGAGTTTGGACCATCAACTTTCTGATGTTTAATGTTAATTAATATGAATTTTCCTACATTTGTATACATAATCTAAAGTTAATTCTTAATATAATAATTCATAATTACTGAATTACTTAAAACTAACCACTTCAAATTTAGTAATTAATTTAATTTAATTATTATTTTTAAGTCTTAATGTATTTAAATTTGTATTAGAAATAATTAATTATAATTAACAAGCATGTGTTACATCTTTTAAGTGTTTTGTGTTTGTTTCCATAATTATTTTAGTATTTTTCTTTTATTAAATAAAGTAAAAATATAACTAAAGTTTATTACTTTTTTTTTTGGATTTGAGGAAATCCCATAGACGGGCTAAGCGGACATATTTTTCCGAGGGCCCAACTAGCACACCACCCCACAGACGGGCCAAGCGCGCGCATCTTATCATTGAGGACCCAACTAGTTCTCCACTTACAGGTAAGACCCCGACTGTCCCAGATTCTTATAAGGGGGTTAGCATGAAATCGAACCAGCTGGGACCTAACTGAAGCCCAGCCCCGCTCTCAACCATCGAGCCACACCCCTTGAGGGCCAAGTTTATTACTTCTTATTTACTATATACCGATTTCATAACGGTTTAATACCAGCTAAATCTTTAAACCTTAAATTTTTCTTTTAATTAGTTCGATGTTCGGTTCGATTTTTAAGACATTGTTATTTATCTATACAAAATAAAAAATAGATATAAATAATATGTTGTATAAAGTGACTGAAGAATTATTAAACTCCAATGAAAAAACATATTTTACATCCCTCTACTAGACAATGTAATACTGTTAACCAAACAATAATTATAAGGGATTAGGTATTAGGCATTAGGTATCTTTTCAATATATAAATACAATTCATAAAAGACTAATTTACAAATGAAAAATGAATATAGTGTAAGACTAATTCATGTGTATATGAGATGACATATGGTTTAATGTATTAAAATGCTCGAGGTAAAAATGATATTCTTCATTGCTCATGTACTTAATACTTGAAATTTAGCTCTTGACGAAATTGTAAATAACTCTTCATCTTATTACACTTAATCTGAAAATTAACAGGGTCAGAACACTGTATTTTTTTAAGGTATTATCTGATCCACATAACTATCGACATTTTTGTATAGACGGTGGATGAAATTTAATGAACTGATTAATCTAATACACTACTAACAAAGGCCTGTCACGATCTTGAAAGTCAGATAGAACAGCTTGTTTGATTAGTACGTACTTGTCTAGTCTTTTTAATGCCACAAATGCACAACTTTATAGACACAAGAACAAGCAAGTACGACACTTGTCATACAAATCTCCGTATCAGTGACAGAAACGTGTCAATGGTTCATTACTCATCATCGGTGAAAGATTGAGGGACCGGATACCGGCAATTGCAGGTTTTGAAAGCACTTGGAAACTCCCTATAAACAATTCTCGCGTAAAGCTCCAGTCTTTGTGGACTGTAGTTGGATCATTTCCTACCAGTGAGCTCATCACCTTGTTACTAAGAGGCCAGTTAGTCCGTAATGGCGAGGAGGGTCATTATCGTGGAGCGCTTAGTGGTGGGACGAATGGAACATGATGTCACCGACCCCAATGCACTCAAATCTGCGTTCGCCGAGTTCGTTAGTGTACTGATTCTTGTATTTGCCGGACAAGGGGCTGGTATAGCCTTCAACAAACTGACCCCCGATGGAGCAAAGTCACCTGCCGGAATAATTGCAGCCTCTTTGGCACACGGGTTTGGTTTCTTTATTGGTGTCTCTATCTCCACCAACATATCTGGCGGCCACGTCAACCCCGCCGTCACCTTTGGCGCCTTTCTTGGCGGCCACATTTCTCTCCTCCGTGGCCTTCTTTATTGGGTTGGTCAGCTTCTAGGCTCTACTGTTGCTTGCCTGCTCCTCAAATTTTGCACTAATGGCATAGTAAGTTATTACGTGGTCTAGTTACGCAAGTATTGTGCCTCACATTTTGCATGAATATCTGATGAACGATACAACAGTTGATAGAGGCTTATAAGTATTAAAAAAACTAAAGTGCTCCTAGGATTTCCTTTTTTCCATATCACTCTCGTCTCATGTAAACTTTTGCAGACATCGATTGCATTGTCCCCCGGAGTGAACGTGTGGGAAGCGTTGGGGTTCGAGATTGTGATGACGTTTGGACTGGTTTACACAGTGTATGCAACAGCCATCGATCCCAAAAAGGGACATATTGGAACTATTGCACCATTAGCCATTGGTTTTATTGTGGCTGCGAACAACTTAGCAGGTGTTGCGTTTGTTGGAGCTTCCATGAACCCAGCGGTGTCGTTTGCGTCGGCATTGGTAAGCTGGGATTGGGCTAACCATTGGGTGTACTGGGCTGGTCCTCTGATTGGAGGAGGCATTGCTGCCATCATCTACAGTCTGCTTTTCATTAGCCACGAGACTCATGAGCCTCTGCCCAGCTCAGAGTTCTGAGAATCGGATTTTGCGATCTACAGCTCTTGATTATAAGCAAGTCAGACGGATTTACTGGAGCCTTCTCTGTAGGATTTCGATTCCAATTCTATATGGAATAAGATTTTATATTAATACCTGATGACACCATGGTTGGACAACGTTAGACCACTCATTGTGTTGTGTAGTATGCGATGCCAACCAATGTTCCGAATATTGTACTTAATTTTCTACCAGATTTGGTTTTGGTAAAATATATATCAGGTATATTTAAGATATTTTTTTAAATTATAAAATAATATTTAAAATTTATAAAATTGTAAAATAGTTCTTTAATATATTATGTTATATAATTTTTTACTTTATTTTATTCCTATCTCAAAAAATCATAATAATATATATTTGATATAATAAATATTTCTTTATTTTTATTAATATTATTTTTACATATTTATTATAAATTAAGATGAAAAAGAATGTTTAACTCTAATATAGATATAAAATTATGAATAATACAAAGTAAAAATATACTTTTGTAATAAATAAATTTAATTTCAAATATTATCTTTAAATATTTAAATAGTTATAACAATTTTTCACATTTATATACTAAAAAGTATATAGATCATAAATATGAAATACATATTTTAAAAATATTTAGTAAATATAGTTAAATTATGTTAATTTAATACATTTGGTTATATAATTTATAAGTGTTGAGAGGTTTGTAATCAATCACCAACATCTTTTTTCTTCGTTTCTATGAAGATTTTATATAAAAATTATTTAATACATTCTTATTTGTATTTTTACTATTTATTAAATAAATTGTAGATAATTTTATTATATTACTTTTTATGTATAGGTAATTATTATTTTATATAAGAGAAATTTTAAGTTTTTTTCATTTCAGTTATACAATTTTTTAAAAAATAAAAATTCTGGTTGACACTTGACCATTATTTTAGTTAAGCTGGTGCCAACCAGTACCAAAATTTGATATGGTAATCTTTTGTTTGGACCAATTTTGGCCACTATAGTACTACCGGTGAGTTACGGCATTCAAACCTATGATGCCTACTGTCACAAATTGTGATGTTCAATTTCACAACGACGACAACGTCAATATAGTGAAAGACCCATTGATCAAAGGTAATTGAAGATTTAGAAGTACGTGGCGTCACTCCTAACTGATAAAGAGTCTGTTTTTAATAGACCTACTAAATACATACACACACACAAATGTTAATATAATAAAGTAATAATAATTTAAAATAACATAACAATAAAAATAAAAATACACATAAAAGATAATAATAATAGTAATAATAGACAAACAAACAAACAAACAAACAAATAAATATGTATTAATACAAATATAAGTAATAAAATCAATAATACAATAAATATAGAATAAGGTTAGGAATAAGAGTAAAAGATAAAATAAGTAAATAAATACACAAACAAAGAAGAAGACAAGTAAATAAATAAATCATTACAAGAAAATATTTAAGCTAAATAGGAAAGTCTTTACGTTAAATACAAGATATAAGTCTTGAAACCTTGAAGGAAAATGTTTAAAAGATCCACGAAAAAGAAAATGATATCTCTTTGTGAGATCTATTACCTTTATCCTAATATGTCAAAGTTTTCTATTAAGGCATCGTTTGATTGGCACGGATTGTTGACTGGGAAAGTAATCTTTTTCCTAAAATTTAAATTATTATATTTGGTTTATTTTTCTGAGTAGTTAGAAAAGTAAAAATTTTCCTAATTTAAGGAAAGTAGTAATACTTTCCCTAGATTCTAAATCTCAACACTTCCTTGGTATTTAGATTACTTTTCTCAGGAATTTAATATAAAAATTATACTGGCCAATTTAACCCTTCGTTCTTTCTTTACTCTACGACTTTAAAATATATAAATTTTAAATAAATTTTGATTTAATAATTAAAAATATATAAAAATAAAATTTAGTCTATAAATAATAATTTTTAAAAATAAAATATTTTATTAATAAATATTATATATAATATTTAAATAAATTTAAATAAAAATAATTTTTTGTAAGTTTTATTTCATTTATAATTATTATTAATAATAAATTTTTTTATTATTTAAAAAAATTTAAAAATTCACAAAAATTATAAATGTTGAAATAAATAAAATAACTAATTAAAAAATTTTGGAAAAAAAGGGGGGAAGGAGAGATAAGAGGGAGGGAAGGAAATTTCAAAATTTTTGAAAATTTTCCCTATTTTTGAAAATTTCCAGTATCGACCGATATTTGTATTTTGAATATTTTTCCTTATTTAACAATTTCAACTTTATTCAGTTCGTAAGGATATAATTGGAAACACAAGTCAAAATTAAGTTACATTTCATAAAATACTGTTGTATGTCAAACACGATAATAAGAATCCACCCAACTTTCCTATTAGAATTCTTATAAATATCCAAATATGTGAATATCTTTACTTTCCATAGATTTTTTTTTCGAGGAATCATATTTCAAATTCACTTTACTTTCTCGTCAACCAAAAGGTAATGTCCTTGATAAGTATCAAAATAACCAAAATACAAAGGGCCAAAATCCGTTCCATTATAATATGTGGAGAGGTATAATTACAGTAGGTTCCAAACTAACTAACGTAACTGTCAAACATATCTCTAACACCCCCCTCAAACTGGTGAGTATATGTTATATACTCCCAGTTTGAGAAAAGAATCCCGAAACATAGGTGATGAAAGAGCTTTAGTGAAACAACAGGACAATCGATGTCAATGTGCTTAGTACATTCATGAAAAACCGGATTCTAAGCTAAATAAATAGCAGATTGGTTCTCACAAAACAAAGATGTCGAAACAGTAAGAGCCAAAAAGAATTCCCCGAGTAAATAATGAAGCCATTGCACTTCACAAGTTGTGGTTGCCAAGGCACGATATTCAGCTTCGGACAAACTTCGACTGACAGTTGTTTGCTTCTTAGTCTTCCAGGAAATCAAGGAAGAACCAAGGAATACGCAAAATCCAATAATAGATCTCCTTGTATCCCGACAAGTACCCCAATCCAAATCTGAATAAGCTGTAAGGCGAAGATCACTGTCGAAAGAAAAGAGGAGACCATGGCCAATGATTCCTTTTAAATACCGTAAAACACGGTGAGCAGCAACCAAGTGAGCAGAAGTAGGACAATCAAGAAATTGCGCCAATTGCTGAACAACAAACGAAATGTCGGGTCGAGTAGTAGTCAAGTACTGAAGTTTGCCAACGAGTTTCCTATAATGAGTAACATCCTCCAAAATAATCCTTCGAGAGTTTTGTCTCCGGTAAAATAGGTGTAGAAACCAGTTTCGATTCTAAAAACTGAGTGTCTCGAAGCAAATCTAATGTATATTTTTTCTAGCAAAGATTAATACCTTGCTTTGTTATGGCGACCTCAAGGCCAAGAAAGAATTTTAGCTCACCAAGATCTTTAATGGTAAATGCCTCGTGTAGATACTATTTGATGTGATGGATGGTTGGCAAGTCATCACTAGCGACGATAACATCATCAATATATACCAAGAGTGCCATGAAATGTGTACTCTCTATCTTGAGAAACAATGAGTGATCGGAAGTAGCTTGCGTGAAACCATACTGAAGTAAGGCTGAAGTGAGCTTAGCATTCCATTGTCGACTAGCCTGTTTTAAGCCATAAAAAGTGTTGGACCCCGAACTTTTGTTGGAGATTTGATTTATTAAATGAAATTAAATGAGAAATTTGGGGTAAATTATTCATGTGCAAAGAAAAAGAAAATTTAAGAATGTAAAGTGTTATATGAGTTTAAGATAGGT
>JAOTAX010000197.1:4414836-4427580 GCA_025629825.1 Erythroxylum guanchezii
GGTTTGATGATAGAATGACAGGTAGAAAAGTGCTGCTTATAGTAGACAATTGCCCATCCCATCCCAAGGTTATTGAAAGCTTGAGAAATGTTGAATTGTTCTTTTTGCCTTCAAATACAACATAAAAAATTCAACCACGTGATGCTGGAATTATTCGATCACTTAAGATTTATTATTTACGTTGTTTTTATTCTAGCATCTTGGAAGGCTATGAGATAGGAGGAATAAATCCTGAAAAAAATAATGTCTTAGATGCTATCTATTTTATTAATGTTGCTTGGTATATTAATGTGAAGGCCACAACTATTGCAAATTGTTTTCGACATTGCAAAATTCGAACCGAGGAAGGTATGCTTCTAGAAGAAGAAACTGGTGATGTTGAAGGTATTCAAATATTAGAGGAAGTTATTTCTAATTTACATTATAGAAATCCCATGAATGTAGAGCAGATTCTGAATTTTCCTAATGAAAATGAAGCTTTAATGGAATTGCCTACGGATGAAGAAATTATTCAAAAAGTAATGGGGTATGGAAGATGATAACAATCAAGATCTAGATGATAGTAATGTTATACCCCATGTTTCTCCAAAAGAAGCTTTTCTTACCGTAGAGACTTTGAAAAGTTACTTGCTTCAAAATGAGAAGAATGTGCCGAATGTAGTTTATGTCTTCCAAAAAGTTAAAGATGAAATTGAATTCAGTTCGCATAAAAAGAAAAATCAATTGACTATAGATATATATTTTAGGAAAGCATAAGATTTGACATAAAAATTGTTTAGGAAGTGCTTTATTTTATGAATTATATATGTAATTTTCATACTATTTAATGAATTATTATTTTATATTTTCAGTGGGTCTTAAGGAATTTTTTAAAAACTATTATCTTATGTATTTAGCGAGGTTATTATTTTATTCCATTGGCTCAAGTTAGGACCGGAGAAAATTATTATTTAATCAAGATTATTAATTTATCGAATATTCATTTATCGAGGTTTTACTGTATTTTGTTATAAATTTTGAAGTTCAAAATATGGCATACTTTTAACCTTGATAAAAGCTCAGCCAATTTTATCGTATACCTCCTTTCAACTAACAAGACTTCAATTTTTGACGCTGCATTTTCACATAGATTATGCATTACCACTTTTTTTTGGATTTCATAATAAGTTCAATTATCAAACATATGATTGCTAATCGAATTTAATTAAAATAAAATTTAATAAGCATTTTATATATTTTATAATTGTCTCGTTATTTTTTTCAATTTCTTCTTTTTATGTTTCATTTTAAATAACTTAAAATACAAACTAAAATATGATTGTAATAAGTATGAAAATAAGATATACATATTTTTAAAAGTTAAAAAAAAAAAAAGAAATAGCATACGCTTGTTAATCGGATTGATACAGAGGTATGTAAAAAAAAAGTTATGTTTAAATTATGTTCGAACTCTTGTTCCAACCTAGACTTTGCATTAATAATAAAAAAATAAAATTGCATCGTATGTAATTTTATTTGTATTGAAAGAACATACGCTTCTTAATCGGATTGATACAGAGGTATGTAAAAAAAAGTTGTGCTTAAATTATGTTCGAACTCCTGTTCCATCCTAAACTTTCCATTAATAATAAAAAATAGAATTGCATCGTATGCATCAAATTAATTAAAGATTATAATGAATCGTTAAATATTTTCTCTTAACTTCCCTGAATCAATATTCATGTCGTCAAAGCAAGATGCGAATAATAAGAACATAATTTTATTCATAATTCTAGTACAACGTCAACTTGTATGGCTTCGAACAGTATTTATTTTTAAACAAGTTAAGGATGATATAAAGTAGTACAAGAAAAAAAAGATGGTTACAGATGCCAACAATATTTTAACTCACTACAAGATAGTGTTTGGCCAAAGTCTTGTTTCCCCCATTAAGCTAAAGATAGCGTAAACTAGGGATTAAGCAGAGGTCATTTTTCCCATGCGCTGCTACGCCACGAGCTTCCGACATGTCAAGAGTTTCCGAGCTTAATCCATTAGGTAGCTTCCAATCAAAATGATACAGCAAATTTGCAAGTGCAAGCTCAACAATGGCTATGCCTGTTTGTATTCCAGGACAAATCCTCCTCCCAGCTCCAAAAGGAATAAACTCAAAGTCTGTACCTTTGTAATCAATTGCATTATCAAGGAATCGCTCTGGACAAAACGTCTCTGCTTCAGTCCAATAATTGGGATGTCTTCCAACTGCATAGGCGTTGACGATAATCCTAGTTTTTGTAGGTATTTCGTGTCCATTAATCTCCACTTTTTCACTGTTTTCCCTTGGTATAAGTAAAGGAAGAGGAGGGTGTAATCTTAATGTTTCTTTGATTACTGATTTTAAATACTTCAATTGATGAAGATTTGACTCGTCAACTTTTCCTACTTTGTCAAACACTTCCCTAATCTCTTCTTGTGCTCTTTCCATTGTTCTTGGATTTTTAAGCATTTCTGACATTGCCCATTGTAAGACTACAGATGTAGTATCAATTCCACCACCGAAAATGTCCTGAAATTAGACAATCTCATAAAGAAGCAAACAATATTGTATGTTTGAAAATGAAAAAAAAAATTTGGCACCAGCATAATTCCAATAGACACTCAAAGAACTATCATTACTAAATTATTTTTTATTGTCTAATACTTACATACTTTTTAAAACTTATCACTCATCAAATTCAAAAGTTTAAGGCATTTAAGTTATTGCTATTTTTAAATGGAAACTTTGGACTCATGTATCATCTAATGGGTTCACATGTACATGATTAGTTTACTGTGAAAATATTTAATGGAAAAATTACACAAAAATCATATGGTTTAAATTTAACTTTACATGTCTCTATAATTTAATAATTAGCAACTTGTGTTTTGCAACATTTTGTAGTTTAGCGTTTGAAGCGTTAGTTGTTTATTAATTTGCAGTAATTTTGTGCCACTATTTTATTTTTCTAAGTTGTGACAAAATAACATTTTTCATTATTTATTAAATAACATAAATCTTTAAACTGTTTTTAAAAAATAAGGATATTTTTAAGGGGCCATGATATGATTAGTCCAAAAGTTTAAACTGATTAAGGAATAAATTATTCAATTTATTATCATATTCTATTACAATAAAGCCTTTATGTAAGAATAATATTGTGGATACTCACATTTATACTAGTACTAATCATTGAGAAAAATTATACAAGTTAATTGAGTATAACAAAAAAAAAATGTGAAATATGATTACCAAATTCTATTAGTATACATATATATATATATAAGAACATTAATCTACATCAATTATTAGCAAAGCTAGTATAGATATTTGTACTCTTTATTTTCTAATGTACTACTCTTGACACTATTCTTCTATAAGTCGACACTTCAAAAGAAAATTATAGTGCATTTAAAACTAAAATAGATTAATAAAATTCAATTAAAATATATAATTAATTAATTAAGAAACTCGTTTTATGAGATAATAAAATAGAGTCGTTTCAACAGCTTCTAATTTTGAAATGTTACTTAACCTTAGTAACTTTGTTCTTTCTTTTTATGCTGTAAGATTTTTTTTGTTTTGTCTAGCTTAACATGAAAATCTTCACTTTGTACATTTTAAGAATTAACCTAATACTTTCAGTGTGCGTTAATCACTAACCAAACGACAAAAAATAAATAAATAAAAGCATGGAAAAGAGAAATAAAAAAAAATTAAACTAAGTACAGGATAAAGTGTAAAGTTCATTTACCGCCATAATTGCTTTAATGTGGTCTTCTGCAAAGGGTGTGATCATGCCTTGCTCTTCAACCTTGAAAAGAGCATCGATAATGCAGTCTCTATCAGCTTCCGTGGACGAACCCTTTCTTATTCTACATTCATTAATGATTTTTTCAAATGTAGTGTCTATTTGTCGTTGTACTCTTAGGAGTTTAGACCTCTCTCTAGTAATTAAATGCAGAGGCTTAGCTGAAGGAAAAACGTCGACAAAATTGAACCCTTCTGTCATCTCCACAAGGCCTTCAAGAATCCTTACGATTGCTTGTCTGTCCCTTATCTTACCAAAGGCTGTTCTTGAGGTGATATTAAGTGTCATATCAGTTGCCATCTCAGTCAGGTTAATAATCGACGACGACCCTGCTCTGGACAAAATGGCCTTGACGAAGTTTGATATCTCATCTTCCCTCACCGATCTGAAGTCTGAACAACTGAAAACGTCTTCCACTTAATAACTCCAAAGTGAAAAGCTTCTTCATTTGTCTCCAGTACTCTCCATATGGTGCTAAAATTACGTCTTTATAACCATAAGTTAAGATACTCAGAGAAAAAACATAGGGCCTTGAGGCAAAGATGGAATCCTGATTCTTCATCACTTCTTTTGCAAGGTCTGCGGAAGAAATAACAATGGTGGAAACTTCGCCAAGTTGAAGATGCATAATGGGTCCATATTTCTTGGCTAATTTTGTTAGTATGTGATGGGGTAAATGGCCAGCAAACTGATGTAGGTTTCCTATTATTGGTAGCCGCCATGGACCTGGCGGTAGCTTGGTCGACGTGAAACTGTTGCTGGTTCTTGATCTTGTACACGCCCTTAAAACTACGAAGGCAAGTACTAGGGAGATGAAAGGGATGTGTAAGAAGGAGAGTAGCTCCATGGAGAAGTGGAGTAAATTGGGTAATTAGCGCCCTTATGGAATTGCTTCTTAACGCGCTTGCTTATGCTTATATAAGGGCTACTGGAGAGAGGAGACGAGTTCTTTAATAACGGATAGCAACTGAATAAGTCTTTTAATGAGGTTCGTACGTAGCTTTTTATACACGAGTCTTTTTTTTTTTGGTTGCACGAGTTATTGATAACGACCAATATAAGAAGTCAATTATGTCCTTTAGTTTATGAAGAAACTTTATTTTTTTCATGTAATTATTTTTCAATTTCTTCTTTTTTTTTCTTTTTATCCAATAGTCAAAG
The DNA here is from genome assembly GCA_025629825.1 of Erythroxylum guanchezii. Taxonomy (NCBI): domain Eukaryota; kingdom Viridiplantae; phylum Streptophyta; class Magnoliopsida; order Malpighiales; family Erythroxylaceae; genus Erythroxylum; species Erythroxylum guanchezii. The sequence continues at coordinate 4,419,825 of JAOTAX010000197.1, forward strand.
ATTAATTTTTTCCACCAAGCTCACATCTTTTTCTCTTACTTTGTGTCACTCATCTACGTTAGACATCCTTATCAATTTTTCTTTTCGCTCTCTTCTAATTGAATAGTTTTCTGTTATTTGCTTACTGAATATAAGTTTTAGCTCCACTTCTCTACTGTTTTTAACCCATAGGATGTTTGAACAAATGACGCAATAATAGGTTCCTACCTAGTTATATTTTATGAGGTCATTTTTCCCCAATCAATTTGCAAACGTGTCGATGATATGGAGCGATAATATACAAAACTATATCTATGGAAGGGATTACATCACTAATTTCGTCCATAAATAATAAACCTTTAGGAAATGAAATTTAAAGTTAGCTCCACTTCTCGGCGATTTTAAACTCAGGTGATTATGTTGTAACGCATGACACAAGAGTATGATTCTATTTAAGTATATTTAGACTTGTTAATTAATATTTTATGAGGCAATAACTCGTGAAGACTTCCAAAACTTTTGTAGGTCATATGTACATCCCGTAACCTTTTTGATGCTATTGTTATACATTTTTGTAATTTCAGTTGGACAAAATTTAATTACATTTGTTTGGTTTTTTAATAACTTATCGATTAAATTACGTAATTTGATCTAGATAAAGATAATAAGATGGCTCAATAAATGATCTAAATTAATGGGTCGAAGTTCGGGTAAAAATGGATCTCAATCAATGTGGACCGAACTCATATCGACCTTATAATGGAAAAACCTGATATGGAAGTTATATATAAAGGTTAAGGTCTCCTGCAGTTGCTCATATAATCAATCATAAGCATATGGATTTTGTTAAGGGAGCTTATGTTTTGAGAAAACTATAGAAAGACCTTACCCGCACCTCAGAGAGGAGTTCCTGTGAAGGCGGGATTGGATTCGCGATCGTTTCGACTTTAAAAAGCTCGTTTGAAATTACGGAGATTGAAATAAATTATTTCCACATTTCTTCGTTTATTACCTTTTAACATTTGAACCGGGATACATAATCAAGGAACCGTTACGTATTACACGTGATATTAGAGCGTTGACATGATCGGGTCGTTAAAAACGAAGATTTTTCAATTTTCTCTACATAAGGTTTTCGGATATTTAACTTTTATTTCTTGATTTTGTCTTACTTTTTATTGCATGAAAGTAGTATACATGTGTATAGCCTTGAGAAATGGGATGAAAACAAGCCTAGGAGCACGAAAAATGACCTGAAACTCGTCGAAAATTGCCATTTTTCAACAGATGTGCCACACGCCCCCGAAGGCCCAAAGTACCACCCGGAGGGGTGATACGTCTGTCGGGTGCGACCCACGCGCCAGCTATTGGTAGACACATGAATGGTCCGTGTTGCGCCATGTGCCAGCGCGTGCCATAAGATAAGCGCACATGGGCGTGCGTCTGGTGTGTGTTGAGCATGCGCAATTCACTATTGAGGCACGTCGCTGGGCGGTGCGTGTGACGCACGTATCGCAAACTCCACTTGCAGCTAACGTCATGTTGGCGTCAACGGATGACGTCAGCACTACAATGCGTTGACAATAGCTGTACGAATTGTTTACAGTATTTTAAAAAAATATAAAATTTTCAGATTTCCCGTAAGGGTGCCCTGGGGTGTTTTGGGTTAGTTTTTGGGTCCGAAAAATTCATAAATTTAGTTTTCCATTTTTCTGGATTTATTATATTAGTAATAAATTAAAGTTTAACTCTAGAAAAAGGGATTAAGGCGTTCTGAATCCGATTTCGAGTGAATTTTCATGCTTTGGACATCACATGAGGCTCTCGTGTCTCGAGTCTCATGTTTAATGTTCGGGATCACATGATAGTTACTCGAAAAAGGAATTGAGACATTCTGAAGTCATTTTGAGAGAATTTTCGTGCAACGAACTTACCATAAGGGAGATACATAAGGTTCTCATGTCTCGGGTGGTCAGTTCAATGTTTGGTGATGCATGATAGTCACTCTACTGAGATTTTTCTTTTACGAAAGTCTCAAATGAAGTTTTCAGATAATGTCTTCAGCATGAGTGTGTGACAACGAGACTATACATTCGGATTTTTGCATTTATTGATGTTACATTGTCACATACCATATGCCCATAAAGAATGTGAGAATAACATAAAGATGTATCCCTTGTGTTTGTGGACTTTTTGAGTGCTCATGAGGATGTAGTCACTAAAGTAGCCTTTCAAATCAGTCTTTTGAATTGTTCTGCTTGCATGTTGGGGTATGTCTCTGGTTTTATGTTTTGTTATTATGCCCAAAGGTATTGACCTTACCTAACATTTTGAGATGTTCATAAAGGCATTAGATGGAAAAAAGTCGTTGCTAAAGTGATCTATTCGCCCAAAGGTGGCAGTATCATAAGAGTTAATAGTTTGTACTCTTATCGCTTTTATGTACATGTATAATTGCATATATTATATATTCAGCCCAAAAGGGTTTCATAATATGTGTGATCAGATTTTCAGTAAAGATATTATGTAATGGCTTTGAGCATCGCTATTGTCCTACATTTATGCTGATTTAAACATTATCATTTTGAAATCACCTTTTCAGTCAACAAAATCAATGTCACCATTGAAACCCTGACTGGTTTCCATATAAAGAAGTGGACGGAAGATGTATTGAATGATATGGAGATAGCTAAGGTTGATATGGCCATACGGACGAATAGGTCATCCACCTACATCCATTAACTTGAGAGTTCATAAAGCAGACTATAAAGGCTGGGATCGGTCTAGCAGATTAAGTCTGATGACCATTACCATCTGCTAAATGGACTTCCGGACATAGACATAGCAAAGAAGTTTCTTGGTAATATCTCCTAGAGGTACAAAGTCTCACCTAATGTTGAGACAAGTGCCTTAATGAAAGAATTATTCTCCATGAGATATATAAGAGAAAGGGGAGTAATGGAGTACATATCAAGAATGATTCATCTTCACAATAGACTGAAAATGTTAAACATTCCTCTTTCTGATGTCGTCATTGTTCATCAGACTCTGAATACACTCCCTCTAGAGTTTAGTAATCTGATGATGACATATTACTCATTGGATTAGGAATGGGACTTTAATACTTTGATAGCCCATTGCATTATTGAGGAGGAGAAACTCAAGTTTGCTACTCCTACAGCCCTCGAAGTAACTAAAGGAAAGGCAAAGATGAAGCCCGCTAAGATCAAAGGTAGAAAGACTAAATCTTTTCCACATACTGATGCTGGTCAATCCAGTGCTGGTAAAGGTCCTAGGGACATAAAGAAACCAGTAGTATAAATTTAGAAGGAAAGACTAAGACCATCAGGTAACTCCTTGGCTTATTAATTTATGAATCTAATTTGCGAAAGTCGCATGAATTATTTGGTGGCTATATAGTGGAGCATCTGATCAAGGCGCTTCCATGATGCAGGAGTTCATATCCAGGATAAAGCCAAATAAAGAGGAGGAACTGATGGTTCACAGCAATGAAGAAGTAGAAGTAATATCTATGGGGAATGTATGTACTGAACCTTGTAGTAAGGTTCATTTTGCTTTTTACACTACACATTTTATATATGATCTTTTGATCAATTTTGGACAAAGAGGGTTAATGTTTTGTATTTAATGCTTCTGTTGTATGGTTGTTATTTAATGCAAAACATTATTGTACAACTTTCTTGTCATATGGTTTGTATAAAATGTGTTTTATCCTTAATTAGATATATGCTTCTTTGTATCTTGCCAAACAAGTTATAAAATGAAGAAACCTGATGAATGAAAAGTCATACATGGTGTGGCATAAAAGTTTAAGTCACATTTCCAAAACTGGTGTTGAAAGATTGATCAAGGACAGCATTATCTCAATTCTAGATTACGATGATTTGGGAACATGCGTTGACTGTTGTAAGGGTAAGTTGACTAATATGGAAGAAGGGACAACTTATGCTTCTAACTTGTTGAGTCTGATACATACGAATATTGAAGGACCTTATATAGTTGCATTGTGCAATTTCAAATGTATTCTAACATTTGTTGATAATTATTCCTATTACAGTTATGAGTTCTTGCTTAAAAACTGAAGGGTAAGAACCAATTGGAAAAATTCATCAAGATAGTCATATTTGATTGTGGAGGAGAATATCAAGGCAAACATGGTGTTTCAGGACTTTAAAACGTCTGTTTGACAGATATTTGGAATTAGTTGAAATAGTGAATTAATTCACTATATCGAGTAGTTCTGAACAAAGTGATGCATTGCCAAAAAGCATAATTGCACCCTAAAGGACTTGAAAAAGTCAATGCATAATAGGACTAATCTACTTGATTATCTAAAGTTTAGAAACTCAGCCTTGCACACGTTCGTATATAGGGCTGCCCTACTAAGGTAGTATAATCCTTATAAAGAAAGATTGCATGCTCGTTCCGCTCATTGCTATTTAATAAGATATCCTGACCACTTTAAGCTACAACTTTTAATGTAAAGAAGGAGAGACCAGAATAGTGGAATCACAAACAGCTAAGTTTCTGGAATACGATGTCTATGATGATGGTGGGCTCTTTGACACTTCGGATGATAGCAGGGCGGATACTATAGTTATTACATACCCGCTACTTATATGGTTAGATCTAGTGGATCTAGGTCTCTGTACTATGCCTGTATAGGAACTTAAATCCATACTTGTACATACGATGGATCATGGGGTACACTAATATAGTTAGGTAAATCCACCAGAATGAGACGACCTGCTATCTCATCTAATTTCATAGTCTATTAGGTGAACATGACTATACTATTAGACATATTACAGATCCAATTATTTTTATAGAAGTTATTTCTGGGCCTAATGCGAATGTGTATTGGGATGCAGTGAATGACGAGATGCAAGCCATGAAGCATGGTAAGATTTGAGAGTCAATTGATTTACAACGAAACTGTAAACTCATCAATTGTAAATGAAGTTTTAAGACCTAAAAGATTTTGGGATAAAGTTCAATGGTTTATAGGCTCGCTCAGTTGCCTAATGGTTCACTCAGAGAGAAAGGTTGACTTTATGTTACTTTTCTCCCATATCCTTGTAGGATACATTTTAAATTATTAATGCAATTGTAGCTCATGATGATATCGAATTACATCAGATGGCTATCAAAACTGCTTTCTTAAATAAAGACCTTTATGAAGTGGTCTATATGGTACAACTTGAAGGATTTTAGGATCCAGATAAAACTGACATGGTTTGCATGTTAAGCAGATCAACATATAGTTTATATCAAACCTCCTAAAAGTGATACCTTACATTTTATAAAGTTTGGCCTCTTTCGGCTTCGTGGAAAATAAAGTTAAAAGGATGCTTGTATTATGAGGTCAGGGGGGGCAAAATTATCTTCTTATTAGTGCATATGGATGATATATTGCTCATGTCAAATTACTTGACCATGCTGTATAAGGTTAAGCAGTTTTTTGGTCAAGAACTTTGACATGAAGGACCTTGGTGTAGCATCTTCTGTCCTAAGTATTCAGATTCACCAAGATAGATCTCAACAGTCACCAGGCACCTCACAAAATGCATACATTGAGTATGTATTACAAAGGTTTAATACGGTTGACAGTAAACCTGTCGTAGCATCTATCTCTCATACTGAGAGATAATCTTTGGCACATTATCCAAAGAATAAAATAAAGAGAGAGGTTATGAGAAATGGTTTGTATACTAGTACGGTTGATAGCCTGATGTATGCTTGACTATGTACTAGGCGGGACATTACATTTACCATTTGACTGTTTAGTCAATATCTGGTTAATCCAGGTGTAGACCATTGGAATGCAGTCTAGCGAGTGTTGACATACTTCAAGGAATTAAGGATTATATGTTGACATATAGCGTAGTCAACAGACTAAACCTAATAAGGAATTCATATTCAAATTTGGTTATGTGTCTGGATAATCGAAAGTCTACTTAACAGTTTTAAGTTTGTAGATGGTATAATGTCGTAGAAGTGTGTCAAGTAGACATGGGTAACTTCCTTGACTATGCATGCAGAGTCCATCCTATGGGGTTGTTTTATAGACGGTTTAGCTGAAAAACTTGATTTCTGAGGTGTTTGTGGTTGATTCAGTGGCTAGACCCATTCGGTTGTACTATGGTAATCTTCTTGCTGTGTTGTTTAAACAACAACAAAGAATATCACAAGGTCTTAGCATTTAAAGGTTAATTATTTGGCCATAAAGGTGTTGATACGAAAAGGTGACATTAACATTTGGAGCATTTAAGGACTGAGGAAATGTTAGTCGATCCTTTAAATTAAAGGACTTCACACACTTGTGTTTGTGACATAAGTAACAATATCTTTTGAAGTTACGGAGACCGAAATCAGGTATTTCCGCGTTTCTTCGTTTCTTACCCTTTCACGTTCAATCTAGGATACGTAACTAAGATACTGATACGTATTACAGTTATACCAGTGGATTCTAAATTTATCTTTACCAATTTTTGAAATTAACTAAAACCTTTTTGATGTTATACCATCGGATTCTAATCTTAACTTAATCGTTAGATATTAAACCAATTGATACATTCACCTTGTTCTGCATTTGATAAGAATGTTGTGATCTAAAATGCAATCACCAACTAGAAGATTAATCTGGAACAGAAATATAAGGCACACCAAGTAAGACTAGGCGAGAGAATAACGATCACCAAATAGATCAGTGATTGAAAAGTAGATTACAGCTACTTACAAGCAACAGATTTGTCTCAAAGATGTGGAAAGTCCCTAAAGAAGGAAGATGAAAATTTTACCCTTTGACAATTTTGGTAGATTATATAATATATTAGCATACACAGCTATTGCAAGCGATTGCCTTGGCCCCTCCAATATGTCAAAAGTAGTTGGCTATTAGTTGCATGCCTCTTCCATTTATTCAACAATTATGGCCACTAATTTTTGCCTTGGCCTCTTCCATTTTGTCATCAATAATGGCCACTGTTTAGAAAACAAATTTAGAAAGATGCTTAGGAATTTCAGCTATAAATAGAAGGGATGGTTGTAGACTTAAATACATCTCTCCTTCCTACAAATCCTCCCATCCTCTCTTCAATTATTTTCTGTACACTTATGAGTTTTGAAAGTCTTGTTCCAACCTTTGTACTTGTATACATTCTCCACATATTAGTAAAATTGCTCACTCTCTGGCTATGTACGTAGGTCATATTGACCGACCCACGTAAATCTTTGTGTTCTGTCCTATTTTATTTTATCTATCTTTATTTTTGTTATTATTTTTCGGGTTATTTAATTCAACCGGTATCCGATTCAGGGGCATTTTTTCTTAACAAACTGGTATCAGAGCTTCTCCTTTTGATCTAACTTACTGTATGCTCTGTGGTTGCCACTAAGGTGGATCCTCCACATCAAAAAGTAACTTATATTTTTTATTGTGAGTCTAAATGGGGCCCACTACCTCGGTTTTATCTTGTGGGGCCCACTGTCTCAATTTTTGTAAATAGAGTTTAGCTTTGCTTGTGGGCCCATGTCTCAAACTTTGCCTATGGGGTCTGCTGTCCCGATTTCACACGTGGGGCCCACCTGTAGAAAAATAGTCAGAATATTAATTTTTAGGCCATCATGACGATAACAAAGACCTTTATTGAAAAGTTTGACCGAAGCGTTAATTTCGGTATGTGGCAGCTCAAGATGCAAGCCATTTTAATACAAGATGGATGTGAGATTGCACTTGATGGAGTGGAGAAAAAGC
>JAOTAX010000197.1:4435840-4454636 GCA_025629825.1 Erythroxylum guanchezii
GAGATTAAAATAAATTTATTTAATTAAAAATAATTTATCTTTAAAATTTATTTAATATGTAATTATTATCAATGCTAAAAAATAACTATATTAACACGCTCAATGCACGCCATAGACTGATAATTTTATTTTTATTTTTATTTTTCTGATAATTTTATTTTTATTTTTATTTTTTAAAAATAAAAAATAAAAAATCACAACAAAAAATCTCTCTTTTTTTCTCCAAGCTCACGTCTTCATCTATTACTCTGTGTCACTTATCTCTACCAAACAAGTATATACAAGTTGCTATCTATAATTGAATTTTGTTATCATAATTCCCTTTTCTAAACCATCTTTTGTGATTGTTATCTTCTTCTTTTTTTCCCTTTTCGCTCTCTTCTAATTTATGAATTCCTGCTTTTTCTTTTTACTACTGAATACAAGTTTAGCTCCACTTCTCAGCCAATTCTTAACCCATATGATATTTTAACAAATAACGCAATAGCCTACGTAGGCTTCTATCTAATTATATCTAGACTTGCTAATCGATATTTTATGAATACGTCCAAAACTTTAGTCGGCTATATGTCCATTCCGTCTATCTCTATCCTTTAGAACTATGAGCATAAAATTCCAAAAACATAACTTGATATGAAGAACCATGTCTGTCCGAAGCATGTTCCATTACATATCTTTTCAGGGCCCGTTTCTCAATCCGACCAAATTACAGCTACTCTGCTGACTATAAAATTCCAAAAACATAAGTTGACATGAAGAACCAATAATTCATGTCAGTCCCAATCATGAAGTATCTTCTAAGGTCTCGTTTCTCAATCCCACCAAATTACAGCTACTCTGCTGACTTCCTTATGGCGTCTATTTCAAATTTTTTTAAAATAAATGCAAGAGAAATATTTTTTAGTTTCGCTTTTTATATTATTGTACATGCCCTTAAAACTGTGAAGGCAAGTACTATGGAGATGAAAGGGATGTGGAAGGAGAGTAGCCATGGAAAAGTGGGGGAAATTTGGGTAATTGATGCCCTTATAGTAATGTTTCTATTAATATTATTTAGACTTGACTTTAAAAAGTGATAGTTATTGATGGGGTTACATCACTATTGAAGTTTGATCACTATCATTTTGAAGGTTGATGATGTAATTAGGCATTTTTGTTTTGGTTCTTTCTATATATTCTCGCTTTCTTATAAAATAATATTATAAGAAATTAATGTAATTATCATGCAAACAAAATTATATGAAGGAAATAAATAAAAGAAAAGGTTTAAAAAATTATGTAATGCAAATGCAACAGCATAGGCATACCTACGAATGAAGACAGGGTAAATAACCAGCAGTGAGATACGTTTGTGCAGATGAAAACAGAATTCTTACATTTTAAGCACGCAGCCAAAAGCTTTGTCCTTTTCTGGGTCCTTCATTGCCAAGGAAACATTCATCCACGTAGGAGCAATTTTCTTAACTGACTCCTGAGAACATTTGACAGGTGTTTAGGAAATGGCAATTAAACAAGTTTAATGCTTGTTTGGTTTCACCTTGTAAAGTTAGCCCATTCTTACGAGTACTAAACGTGGTAGGGCACAGCTCATAACCAAATCTCAACATCTTCCCAAAAACAGAGAAACTCAAATCCACCCGACCCAATCGGCAGAAACAATTGATCAGCACATTGAGAATATAATCATTAGGTGCAATTCCTAATTCTCCCAATTGTTTATACAAACAAACGATAGCCCATTAGTGCTTCGACCTTGCCATTCCACTAAAAAGATGAGAAAACTTGTTAATGGAAGGAAAGGGTCGCGTTTGGACCAAGCTATTAAACGAACACACAGCTTCATTTACATTACTACACTTCTCTCTAACTTCACACTGTTTCTGTGTTCTTCTAGAAGAATAAGAACAGCAATAAGCATGAGAGACGCGATACAAGTAGAACCCCTTCTCTATATACTGAGAAACAGAGCCAGGCATGGGGAGCATACCTGATTTACCAGCCCTCCCAGTTCACCCAGAATATAAAGCTGTCCACACAATATGATTCTTCTCAGCTAGTGAATTAAAAAGTCTACGAGCTTGTATCATATTTCCTTGTATAGACTAACCCATGATCATCGAAGTGATGGAAAAGGGGTTTTCAAAACCACGTATTGAGCACGCGGATTCTGCATACTTAATATTTCCACATTTGCAACATAGATCAACAATACCACTATTTATGAACGCATTCGAAATCAAGTCATTCTTCAAAACCCATGCATGGGCTTCTTTTCTAAGCTTCAAGTTCCTTAAACTACAACTAGCACCCAAATTGCTAGCAAATGTATGCTCTTTAAATTTGACACGATTCTTCCATATTCGAATAAACAACTCCAATGCCTTCTCCTTGTAACTATTTTGTGCAAGATGTTAAGTGTAAAGAGTGAAGCTATGAAAAATATAGAGATTATTCTCTTCTTATTTTTCTCTGTGTGTGAATAATTAATACAGGGTAGTTTATATAACTATTACACAGCTAGCATACAGGGAATATCCCAACAAACTTGTAACAAATTTTGACATAATACAGCTAGCAATCAACGAATATCCCTTGTAACAAACTCTGACAAAACATCCAGAAATATTCCTCTCTGCTGTATGTCCAAAACCGTTCTGCTGTATTGATGCGTTAATAATCCATAACACACCCCCCCTCCCCCTCAAGCTGGAGGTGGAGGCAACAATTCAAGCTTGGAAACTGCTTGAAGATGCATAGGACCAGATAAAGATTTGGTAAAAATGTCAGCAAGTTGCTAAGAGGAAGAAACATGGGAAATATTGATGAGGCCATTCTGAAGTTGTTCCCGAACATAATGAGCATCAATTTCGGTGTGCTTGGTTCTTTAATGAAGGACTGGATTTCTCGCAATATAGACAGCAGCCATATTATCACATTTTATAGGAATGGGAGTGATGTTGGAAACACCAAGTTCGTTTAATAAACGACTAAGCCATGACAATTCGGCAATGACCCTTCGAAGGGATCTGTATTCAGCTTCAGCTGATGATAAGGAAATTGTCCCTTGTTTCTTGGATTTCTAACATATTGGTGATCCTCCTAAAGTGATAACATAACCACGCACAGATTGTCGAGTAATTGGACATGCGCCCAGTCAGAATCACAATGTGCAACTAAATCAAAATTATTATTATCATTGAATAACAACCCTTCAGTGGAAGTTCCAGATAAATATCTAACACATGGATAGCAGCTTCTAAATGAGCTTGCGCAGGTTGCTGGTTGAATTGACTAAGATATTGTGCCGAGAATGCTAAGTCAGGACGAGTGTGAAGAAGGAAATTTAACTGTCCAATCAATTGCCTGTAGATGCTAGGATCAGACAAAGTATTCTCCATCTGTGGCTGCAACTTTAAGTTGTGAGGCAATGGAGCAATAACCAGTTTATATTGTGAAATAGAATGAGCTTCCAAAAGGTCTCTGATGAACTTACATTGACGGATCATGACCCCATCTGAAAATCTCAGTATTATTGTTTCCAGTGACTAAAATGTCATCAACATACACCGCAACTATAACTAAGGATTCTCCAGAATGTTTAAAGAACAAAGAGTTATCATTGGGAGAGTGAACGTAACCTCTAATTTGTAGAGCATCTGATAGTTTGGAGTACCACTAACGGAAAGCTTGCTTCAAACCATATAAGGACTTCTTGAGCTTGCATACTAAGGAGGGGTTAGAAACACAGAGTCCTGGAGGAACTTTCACGTAAACATCATCATGTAAATCCCCGTGTAAGAAAGCATTATTAACATCAAATTGGTGAATATCCCAATGTCACTTGACAGCTATAGCAACAATGCTACGAATAGTGTTGAACTTAATAACTGGAGAAAAGGTTTCATGGTAATTCTCACCATATTTTTGTGTAAAGCCTTTTGCCACAAGCCTGACTTTGTAACGCTCAACTGTCCCATCTGATTTACGTTTGATTTTAAACACCCACTTACACTTTTGCCTTTGGGAAGCTTGACGAGTTCCCATGTGTTGTTACTGTCCAAGGCTGAAAGTTCTTGTCGCATTGCCTCTTCCCAAAGAGGATGTCCAGCAGCTTGATGATAATGAAGTGGCTCAGAGTCCTGCAAAACTGAGTTGAACACAGATCTATCCACAAGTCCACAAACACTAGAACAAAGGTGCCCTGTAGATGTACTGGTGAGAGTATGATGACAAGAATGAAAAGGGTCGGAGAAAAATGCAGAATTGCACACAAAATCTTGTAAATGGGAAGGTAATTTCACTTGTCTAGTAGTTCTTTTGAGAGAAATATCACGATGGGAAATTGAAGAGGAAGGAGCTGAAGGATGACGAAGAGAAGAAGATGAAGATTGCTGTGGTGGTGAAGATGAAATAGGTAAGTTAGGGGAGGAAACATTTTGTGGCGGTACAGAAGGTGAAGAAGATGATAGGGAATCAAAAATGTGTGAAGAAGAATGTAAAGGATAATTATCAGATATTACGTTAGGTAAAGGAATATCAGAAGTAGCTGTAGCAGGAGATGAAGGTTTTTGTAAGGGAAAAATATGTTCGTAAAAGTGTATGTCTCTGGAAATGATGATTTGTTTGGTAGAAAGACAGAGGACCTTGTATGCTTTTTGACCAAATGGATAACCAATAAAAATGCATGGAGATGCTCTTGGCTGAAATTTGTCTCTTTCCTTAGCATTAGTGGATACATAGCATAAGCAACTGAAATTTCAAAGGTGATTCAAGGGAGATTTGGATTTAAACAGTCTTTTGAATGGGCTGACTCCATTGAGAACTTGAGTTGGCATTCTATTAATTAAATAAACTGCAGTGAGAACACATTCCCCCCAGTAAGAGATAGATAATCCTTAATGAAAAAGAAGAGCTCTAGAAACCTCTAATATGTGTCTGTGTTTACGCTCAACTACTCTATTTTGTTGTAGAGTATAGGGTGTGCTTTTGTGATGAATAATCCCCAGGGAAGCTAAATATTCTTTTCCTTCTTTGCTATTATACAATTCTGGAGCATTATTGGTTCTCAATATTTTTATGGTCTTGTGAAACTGAGTTTGAACAAGGGATACAAAGGACTTGATCATTGTGAAACCACTACTTTTATGTGACAAAAGATGAACCCATGTATTTCTGCTATAATCGTCCACTATGGTCATGAAATAAGGAAAACCATTATGCATACGATGTCTGTAAGGACCCCAAATATCCACATGAATAATATCAAAGGGTTCTGCAGTTTTGATTGAACTATTGGGAAATGGTAATCTATGTTGTTTGGCTTGTGAACAGATGAGACAAGGTAGAACATCACTAAATGTATGTGGTATAACTGACAAAAGCTTCAGTTTATTTATGGGTAAATGACCAAGTCTACCATGCCAAAGGTGTACATCAGCAGATGAAGAACTAGTGCAACTGAGAATGAATTCAGAGGAATTACAATCAGAATGTAAGACATTGTCAGCTAAAGGAGGAGAGCTCGTGGTTGATTCGTGATGCAAAATGTATAAACCACCAATCTTCTTACCAAGGGGAATTGCCATCTTCAATGAAGAGGCCTGCAAAAGACAAGAGTTAGCGTGGAAAAGGATGGTACAATTTAATTGAATGACAAGTTTACTTATGGAGATGACATTGTATTTAAATGAAGGAACAAACAACACATGAGAAAGAGTGATGTGATCATTGAGTTTGACTTGTCCTATGGCTGGTACTGGAAAATTAAAACCATTAGGCAAGGTTACGGAATAAGAATTTGGGAGTTGATTACGAGAAGAAAATAAGGTCTTATCAGAGCACATATGATCAAATTCACCAGAGTCAAGTATCCATGAACCATGTAAATGATCAAGTCCAGAAACAAAAGTGCAAGAGCTTACAGCACAAACAGGCATTATTGTTAATTTATCACTGTAGCTACCTGTGAAATTGGATGAACCAGAAGTAATAGCGAGATTCCCTTGAGAAATACCAACAGATTGATCATTAGTCTTGAGTTGGATTAGGAGTGAGATGAGCTGATTATATTGTTCTTGAGTGATCTGAGCTGTAGCAACGTTGCCAAAATTTGTTTGGGCTTGAGAAGCACCTTCAGAAGCCTGTTGAATATTGACTGAATTTGTTGAACTGAAGCGTTTGGGTTTGGTGAGCTTAAAATCTGAAGGAAAGCCATTGATTCGGTAGCATTGAGCTTTCACATGTCCTGGCTTTTTACAGTTGCAAATCACGTTAGGATTGAACTTCTCATGATCCTTTCCATTATTTCCTTGTTTGGTACCAGAATTATAACCAGCAGAAACTACATTCATGGCTGAAGACTCTTGAATGAATTGAGCAGAAGAAAAGATCTCCCTTTGTTTTTCTTCCTGAATAAGAATTGAGTAGACAGAAGCAATGCTAGGAATAGGTTGCATCATCAGTATCTGACTCTATTCGCAGCATAGGAATCATTAAGCCCCATAAGAAGTTGAATGACTTTCTGATCTTCTTGTATTGTTGCCGACACTTACAGCACCACACGTACAAATAGGAATAAGAAGTAGTTTATATTCCTCCCAAATACGTTTCATCTTAGTGCAATAAGTTGAGACGTTATCAGCTCCTTGTGTGGTTGAATATAGATCCTTCTGGATTTGATAAATCACAGCTCCATTGGACTGCTCATATCGTTCAATTAATTCAAACCATACTTCACGAGCTGTGCTGAAATATCATACGCTCTCAGCAATTTCCTTACTCAGAGAGTTTAATAGCCAGCTTACGACCATTGAATTACATCTATTCCAGTTACTAAGGAGAGGTGAATCTGAATCAAGCTTCACGACATCTCCATTTACAAATCTGAGTTTGTTCTTAGCAGAGAGAGCTAAAACCATAGCTCTTTTCCAGACACCAAAACCTGCTCCATCAAAAGCTTTTGACACAAGTAAAGCTCCAGGATTGTCTGCAGAATTTAGATAGAAGGGATTTGAGACATCTAAGGCTGGATCGGCTGAAGATGTAACTGAGTTGATGGTTGTTTCCATGATTAGAGTGAGCGTGAAAGAACACAGCAATTAGAAACTGATGACAGAGGAAACAGAGAAAAGATGAGGAGATAATCAGGATCGAACGCAACTCTCTGATACCATGTTAAGTGTAAAGAGTGAAGCTATGAAAACTATAGAGATTATTCTCTTCTTATTTTTCTCTATGTGTGAATAATGAATACAGGGTATAACTATTACATAGCTAGCATTCAGGGAATATCCCAACAAACTTGTAACAAATTCTGACATAGTACAGCTAGCAATCAACGAATATCCCTTGTAACAAAATCTGACAGAACATCCAGAAATATTCCTCTCTGCTGTACGTCCAGAACCGTTCTGCTATATTGATACGTTAATAATCCATAACACAAGACTCGAAATCATGGGATTATTAAACCAAAAACAAAGGGAGGGCTATTTCCTTTTATCTGCTTTATTCGGAGAAAAATGTGTACTTGAACATTTTTCATAATAGGAACAAGCAAAACCCGAACTCGAAAATCATAGCCGAGTACCTGAGCAACGTAGAATTTGATGTAAAAGCAGGAGCTCTCTATAGACATCTTCGGTTGAAGCAGCTCTGCAATGGTGGAGCTCAATTTCCCATTAACACTTGGCCCAAGCCCTCCAATGGAGATCAACTCTCCTTATGCAGCTGGCGTTTCCATAGCAAAATCATGACATACCGTTCAAGATAAGCAAAGTTGTTGAATGACATTATGAGTATGAAATGCTCAACTCCAAAAGCACATAATCAAGATCTAACTCATTACACGGATAAGAAGTCAAAAATCACTGCTATGAGATATGAACCTAAAACGAAACTTCAGATTCACAGCGTAATTTTGTCGAATACTTGATAGTCAACAAAAAGGACAGACAGACAGACAAATAGTAAGGAAACGAACGGATTCAGGCTTGCCGATGATTTTAGCAACAACTTTGGTGGCGTCCTTAAGAATATCAGAGCTGGTCACAGCATCCATAGGCACATTCGTGTACAGATCTTGGCATTTTGCTCTTCTTTTTGGTCTCTTGTTGGGTGGTTGGTTCCCATTTTGTAAGTAGAATATAATGCAACACACGGGGCTTTGTATTTTCAGTTCTTTTTCGTTTATAAGCAATAAATAAATAACTTCAGTCCACAGGCAAAAGTAATTTACAATAGATCGATTTTGATATGTGTATATATTACACGTATTTTTTGTGTATATTAGACCAATTATATCATATGTTTTTTGCTAAATAAAAATAGATAAATAATTTAATTTTTGTAAATATATTTTATATACTCATTAGTAAATAAAGAAATTTTATATTAAAATATAGATTAGTAAGTAGTTATATAAATAAATATGTAATATTAGTAAATACTCTTTAATAAATAGGTGATTATAATTATAGCAACAATTTTAGATGTTTCATGTGTAAGAATTTATTGCAATATTTTTTTAATTTTGGTTCTTTTTCTTATATGTAGCAACGAATGGTTATTATTATTGCTTTTTAATATTATTAAAGGCAACAATTTAAAAACTATTTTGTTATATTAATTTTTAGCAATAAATTTTTAAATTATTTCAAACATTTGTCTAAAGCACTGTTTGCATGATTAACTTGGACGACTCTTTTCCAGTTTAATACTAATTAGGTTATTAATTGAAGATATCAAACAGCATCTTTTTTTCCGCACTACAAGATGGTGTTTGCAGGGGTGAGTATTATTTGAACCGGCCCGATTATCCAATCCGACTTGAATTAATTCGGGTAAGTAAATGCTAAATTTTGGGTAATTCGAACTGGTCCGGGTATTACCCGAATTATTTTTAAGCCTGGACGGATAATTCCGAAAAAATTCAGGCCGATCCGATTACCCGAACTAGGTTTAAAAGAATTATTAAATAGGATAATTAGGATAATTCGGGTAAATCGGGCCGAAATAATTCGAATAAATAGGATAAATCGGGCAGGATAAGTTCGGATAATTGAAAGTTCGGGTTTAGACCGAATAAAAAAAAAACTTCGGATAATTCGGACCAAATACGAACAGTAAAAATCGGACCTAAATTACTCGAATACTCACCCCCTAAATGTTTGACAAGCACATTCTTAATCCAGTATTTTCCACGCTACAGGGTATACTATATTTTCTTCCGTACGCGAGATCTTCGTTTTGATTTGATGTCAGAATGTGGTAATGGGTGTGTAGATATGGCTTTTGAGTTTTTTTTTTTAATGTTTTAATGGCTCTGCTCTTTCAAAACAGGAGGGATTGCTGAATGGTGAATTTCTCGTTGTTTGACATTTTGTCAATCAAAGCTCTGTAAATTTATTGGCAAAGAGCTGCAGATGCATGTAGTAGAGGGAGCGCATAAGGGAGTCTCCTTTGGGAATGGCGTGTACAGGGTTGGAAACGGGATGGACTGAATTCGGCCATTACACTCAAAAAGAAAATCTAAATAAATTATATTAAATATGATGTAACTTATTAATTTTGAATTAACTTCAATTATTTTTTATTATTAAAATTTGTGAAACATTAAACTTAATCAGTTTAAAATATTTAAATTTGAATTTAATTAATTTGAATTTAATTTATAAATTTTAAATTTCTTAAGAAATAATTTATCATTCTTAAATCGAGATGGTCATCTTGATAATATTTATTGATGTATACCATACCATTAATTTTCCTAAATATTACGTATACTATGTATAATATAAACTTTATTAAAAATTTAACGATGAAACACACATAATTTAAATATTATACGTAAATTAATTAAATTTTACTTATATAATAAAATTTACCAAATTCTTAAATTCAAATTGAGCTAATCAAATTTAATTTAAATTAATAATTTAATAAGAGTCAAATTAGATTAATATTTTTGTGACATATAATTAGTCTATATATGATATTTATATTATGTGAATTTTGTCGTTATTTAAAAAATTAAAAATTCTAAAAAACTAATAATTATGAAGAATTTTTTCAAAAAAATTTAAAATTTTAAAAATCTCAAGATATTTTAAACAATAAGAAATGTCTATATCTTTTAACCTAAATATAAAAACACATATGTTTCCGATTTCTGTTAGGCGATATCAAAATTGAAAAGTAGAGGAGCTAAATTACTAAAACCTAAAATATGAGGAGTGAAATTTTAATACTTCTGCTGTTAAATTTTATAAAATTAAACTCAAATAAATTGAGCAGATACAAATTTAAATAAACTTCTATCATAAAACTAATTAATTTTAGAATCAAGCTTCATTTTAATTTATATATGCTTAATTTATTTAGGTCTATCAAGCTTTTCATAATTTTAAGCCTCTTGCAAGTTTCAATAAACGTCTGCGATGATACATCGCCAACAAGCATCCAATCACCATCCTTATATTCAAACGTCAGCACATATTCTGATCCATAACTTACTCTCACTCAGCTTTTCCCTCCCGGTGCTGCACGAGAGACATATTAAAATTTTTAATACGGGTAGAGTCAAAATTTTATTAACAAAAATTAAATTTAGATTAATTATTGTCAAAATGATTAAAACTAGCTATTTGAATAATTAGTCTTTATTATTTATAAATCTTTTAATATTTTTAAGTTTAGTCAATATAAGATACTATAACACTCCCCTAAAGTGCAATTAGGACTAGACATCCAATTGTCATTTGAAATAAAGGCAGTGATAATCAGACCGGACTCTTGAGACTAGACATCCAGATAGATAATTAGAAAATTAATAATCCGGACTAAACCTGTTATGACATTATATTAGAATTTTTAATATAGGTAAAGTGTAGAACTCATAAACAAAAATTGAGCTTGGGTCAATCATTGTCAAAATGACTAGAACTAATCATTTGGATAATTAGTCATTACCACTTATAAACCTTTTAATATTTTAATGTTTATGATACTCTAAAACCTAATTTGAACTTGTATGTGATTAATTTATTTGGGTCTAATCTTACAAAATTTAACATGGTATTCTAGTTAGTTGCTCTTGAGTTAGTCGTCACCACCTCAACATAATAGATTGTGTCACGTATTGGGTTTTAAATTAGCCCATAAGTAAGAGGGTGAGTGTTGAAATATATGTAAGAGTTTGTTCTACATGGAAAGAATATGTGACTTTGAGTATACATAAAAACCTAGTGAGTTGTTTCTCGTATCACCAATTAGTTTTACGATGGAACCTAATTTGAGTTTGTATGTGCTTAATTTATTTGGGTTCAATCTTACAAAATTTAACATCTACTCTTCAATATTCTTAAATTGTTTGCAAAACAGATTGAATATCTTAAACAATATATTATTATCTGTATAGTATTTGATAGTACATGTATGGAAACAAAAATTATTACGTAACCAAGAAAGAAACATTAAAGAAATGTTGCGGAAGAGAGAAGTAAAAGTCCAAAGATTCCTTTTGAAATTTCAGTTCAAGATTATTGTTAAAACAGAAATTTACAACTCTTCCCTCTTTCATGGTTCGTCAAACTTAAACGAATAAAAAACTCAGAAACATAAAATATAAGGCACCATTGCACCAAGAACGCATCAAGCAGAGTGCTTCAACAGCTTTGTCTTTTTCCTCCACTGGCATTCAATGTCACAAAGAGAACAACTACCCAACTGCCCAAGGCATGCTGTTCAGCAAATGTCAGGTTGTTGTAGCAGTATTACTACGACAAGATAAAAAATTTTACAAGGAACATACATTAATTGTTAAAGCAATTAGGAATTGATGGTAGCTCTGATTTCGGTTGTACCTTCATGCCTAATCACAAGAATTTTGAACAGATCAAGTTCCAAATAAACTTTCCTTTTTGGGTTTCACACAGACTTACAAAGATTATATTCCTAATAATCGTGCAATTAGAAACCCTTTGTTTTTGAGTATGTACTCACTAAATGCTTCGGATCTTGGCATATCACTGTTAATAAACTATGGCACTAAACATAACCGGTAAACCAGATGGTTTGGTTAGGCGTTGCATAAGTGAGTCGGAAGTCAAAGATTGTTCCTGTTTGCAGGCAAGAAAGCCTGAAAAGCCGAAAGAGAGTGCATAGTCAAAACTCAAAAGGGTATTCTCAATCTCCAAGGTTTAAATTTAATATATCCCTTCCAATCTTAAACAAAAGGAAGGGAAAGTTGACCACACACCATTCCAGAGGAAAAGCGTCTCAAAGCCTTTAACTCTCACCGTCCCTTGCCAGGTTTGTCTCACGTGAAGGGTAACTTTTCTGCCCTCCACCCCCCATTAACATCTTACTTTCTAAAAAGTTACTTTGAAGCTGGAAAATCCACCATAGCCCTGAATAATTGACTTTAAGTTGAACTTGTTTGATTGGAAAGAACATCTAGAATTCGCGGGAGCAACTTTTTGCCCGAGTGGTCAAGAAGTTGGGACATTTTACCCTAGGATGCCGGTCAACTATATTATTAAGCAACTGTCAATTCTAAACTATTATCCTTTTCATAAACATTACATTTGTTTTGACCTCAACTAGGTACCCACCAGTTAATGTTGCTGTTGCAGACAGATGACAGTCTCAAGGAACAGGATTACTGTAAAAGACAATGTGGTCACTGTACTTGCAATAAAAATTGTTCGAGAAAGCTGATCCCACTGGACCACTGGACCACGCCCTGAACAAAGCTCTCCAAATCAGTTATACATACAAAGTCAATGGAAATGGAAATGGATCCGCCAATAAATCACCTATCATTTCAAATTCAAACCAAATTTCTAAACCCAGTAAAAGTTTTTTACACAATGGACACTCTTTTTCCCCAAGTCGAACCAAAACTGCGCTCTAGGAGCTGCAAATAATAGTGTCACACGGTGCCTTGGCTTGAATTATAACCCGAGCTCCTGAAGCAAGCCTGCCAGGAGGAAGCAGAGCCAATGTCAATAATGTACGCTAATAAAAGGGTGAAGTTAAAATGAGGGAAATAGATAATATATTGTTAAAATGGTTGAGAGTCAACACTCAACTTTCTTCAATTTTGATCACTTTCTCCTCGTCTTCTCTAAAGGAATCAAGCTTCTTTGGTTGCCTTTTACATGGCTCTGTGATTCTTTTGCTACTACCATTGGATGCACTACTGTGGGTTGTTTGAGAGTCAAAAGCTCCATCAGACGAGTTTCTAGGCTTATCAGAATTTGGTGATCGCATAGACTCACTTCGTGGATGCTTGCTTATTGAAGCTTTTATTGACCTTGGAATGCATTTTGAAGGTCCAGAAGTTGATTCGTCATCATCCCCTGCAGAAACCAGTTGCTTGTTTGTCCTGCAATTTATTTTCACACAAGAAATTGCGATCATGTAGAATAAGCAAGGGACAATCCATTGTTGTATTCTTACGTCACACGATACTCCCAAGGTCTCTCAAAATAAAAGCCAGTCACAACTGACGATCTACACCTAAATAAACATCCGTGAACTACCACCAAAATCCCAACCCTCAACTACCAATATTATTGCCACTAATAAAGTCTAGCATCATTGCTAGGTATATAAAAATTAGACAATACCCAACGTTCCTCAATTGTGCATTTCAAAACTCATATATGAAAATGTATGATGTGAATGGAAGTATATGTGGATATAGATGAGCAATATCTCCAGACGCAAACATTTTGTCAAGCAGACTTCAACAGAGCTCCCACATCTATATTAGAATCAAGCACACAACATTGGCATAAGCCACATTTCACAAATCAAAAGCCAAACCAATCTTATGAATTAACTAAACAAAGCGTCCATCAGACCACATAGTATGGCCACTCACTCGAGAAATATTGTAACTGATCAGGTTGATTTATCTTCTAAAACTCAAGTATATGCAATCTTAAGTTTAAGGTAAACTAGCAAATGAAACATTAGTTTGATGATGTGATATAATAATTACTAAAAAGAACTTGCAGCATAACATTGTCAATGAGTTCAAGGAATAAGCAAAGTTTTGCTTGTTAAATGGTTTCCAAAATATCATATATTGCACTAGCCTAAGTGTTTTTCTTTAACCAAACTAACCTGTCTGCGTTGTAGGAAGAAGAGCGTTTCAAAGCCACTACTCCATTTCTATCTTCCTTGAGCATTTTCGTCTCAATCAAGCTCCCACTGAAGTATTCTTTGTCTTCTAATCTCACACCCATCAGCCTAGGATTGTCTGAAAGACAATCAAGCTCTCCTAACATCACTGAACTAGAGAATAGAGGAGAGCCGAATTTCGAATGTGTAAACCTCGGCTTGTAAGTTGGTACGAGTCCAAAACTATGATCTTTAACCGAAATTGATCCGCAAGAAATCAGCTGCATTAACAGGTTAGCAGCTTTGAGCCTTGCATTGGCAGGCATCCGAATTTCCTCCTCTTCAAGGATCCTAAAACTGTTGATCTTATTAATGTCAGCTCTAATTAGGGACTCCAAAGTTTCTGTCTTGCCACCAGATGAAGAAGCACTAGATGTTGATGGTGGGGGTGAAACGGAATTCTCACTTATTTCAGGAATGGGATTCTTTTCATAATTGGATCCATGTTCCATTGAACAATCATCAGTGGAAACACCCCTAGTACAAGTTTCTCTAGTCTTCGGTTTACACACAATTTCTTCTGTCTGAGTGGAAGCATGAGCCAAGCCGTCAGTCTTGTAAACCCTGTACTCTGTCAAACTCAAGGAACCATTCCAAGACGAGTTCTTTCCAGAATCCGGAGAAACCCCAGATGAGGCAGGGCGTTGAATGGTAGGAGAAAACTCATCTTCCTGAGAATGCTTCGTATCTCTGCCATTCAAGCTTGAGGATGACGAGGAATCATCCTGACTTCTTGATGAACCAGGTTCTGGCAATTGCTTCAGATTTTGCAATTTTGTGGTTCCAACAGAAGTAAACCGATCTGCGATTGACGTTAAAAAGAAACATCAAGCTTTATTCTTAGGTTATTAACAAAACAATCCAACAAAAACGGGGAATAACCCACCAGAATTAGTATCATCGAAAAGTTCAGAGCCTTTGAGAACGTATTCGTTTCCATTAACAGGAAGAATCAAATCATCTTCAGATAGGTCATGCCATACAAATCCATTCTTGTAGCTTCTGAAACAAATAAAAAATATAATACTAACAGTTAAAATAAGAGAAAAGCGGGTATATGTCTGTCTCCCAAATGAAGAAAAGAAAGGACCTTTTGCAAGACCAAGAGTACAAGGAAGCCATGCCTCTGCCTCTCAACACATTAAGCCTCTCAATCACATCTGCACAACAGACATCACTCAAATAAATAAATACAAAGCCAAAAAGAGAGAATGGTAATTGGAAATAAAAAAGAACTTTACCCCGAAGATAGAGGCCATGAGGAGAAGAGAGTGGGACTTCTATGAAGTGAGGGTGTTCCAAAAGGCGGTTGCGGCACAGATAGTAAACAACTGCTGCTACTCCTACTCCTATTCCTACTTGTTTGTTGCTGCGGTTCTGTTGCTGTTGATATTTCGGGGACCTCTCAGTCCACACTTTGGCTCTCTCCGGACTCACTTGCCTCCTGTTGTTGTTGCTGCTGTACTTCGTCACTCTTCCCTCCATTTGACCAACGCATCAAAACCCAAAAACCAAATCGGAGATCCAAATCGAAGATAATAGCAGACAAGTGAAATACTTGCGATCTGATGCAGGGGAAACGACGACAGAACGAACGGTGGGGCAGAGTGCGTATTCCAAAGCTTCTAGTTTATTTTGCGAGTAAAGCTTTTGGCTGTTTCCTTAACTAAAGTGAAGCACTGTCCGGGACAGAGATAGGTGTTGTGTTGTGTTGTGGTGTGTGTGTTTCTGGATTTTTGTTTTTATTCTCACAATTAAGGATTTTGGTGAACTTTTATCCTTTTCTGAGATGGGATGGATGAAGCTTGGTAACTGTTGAGTAACTGTTCAGCGGTTGAGTGAAGAGGGCATTTGTGGTTGTGGGCTTCCTAATGTATCAGGTCAGGCTGTGAAAAGCATCCAGTCAATGTCAATCACGACAATGACCCAAGTTCGAACTCCTTTCTTTTTTATTTTACTTTTCATTCAAATTCAACAGATTCACTTTTTATTGATTTACTTCGATTATTTGATTTGGAATTTTAGATGGAGAGCCTTTTTTTTTTAAATAAACATTAATAAAAGGGGGGTTCTTTGGCACGAGGACCACATTGACATTAGTCGTGAGAAAAGTGAAATTTGCATCATTCTTTACAATTAGGGGCCAAAGGCTGCATTTAAATGCATGTGCAGGGCAAGGTGGACAACGTACAAGGGAGGGCATTCGCATTGCATACGCCATGTCGCCTTCCTATTTCAATTTCATTTCATGTCGTAATTTTAAGTATGAATGGGCACCGATCTTCTCGTCTGTCTGTCGAAGAACTTTCATGTCTACGTTAATTACTATGTAGCCCAGGCCACGACTCATCAAGTTATGATTCAAACAACTCCATTCTTTCCCAGCTCCTGCCAAGTCTTTATCACAATCGCACACCTATTTAACTATCTTCCAATCTAAATCATCCCCTAAACAGTACTCCATTCAAATATATAATAATTTATAAATTAAATGATCTGAGTAAAACAATTAATATTAACGATTGAAAATCAATCAAACGATCAATCTAATTATGACTCAAAATTAGGCAATCAGTTTCGTCCAACAAATCGATATGAGGATTCCTACAAGAGAAGGTTCATTCACGAACACTCAATTCCTTTAGGATAGACTGTGAAGCGCAATGGTCCCTTGAATGATCACATTCTTAAGTTTGATAGACTGTGAAGGCAATGGCCCCTTGAACTTATAGCTCATTTCCACTTGTAGGTGTCCCAACCATGCATTGATCCAGTCATGCTGGCACGGTATGTTTAGCAACTGTTAAGACAGTGACCAGTCCTGATGTTAGCACATCCTATTAGGAATAGGATTTACGTGGTCCGACACGTTTCTTTAAGCATCCAAAGATTAACGGTGCTTAATGTAGGCCCTGTGGATAGACGATAAAAAAAATTCACCTAACCCTTACCTTATGTATATTACTAAGAACGAATACGACAACTACGAGACTGCCCCGTGTCGTTTGGCAATTAACTACCGTCACAAGCTAACATATATAGTAAGGGTTTAAAAGTTTGCAGTCTTGAAGATCGGTGTCATTCTTAATTCAAGAGCAAAACATGTAGATAAGGGTCGCCATAGATGTACGAACATGGTACAGACAAAGACATGCGCATTGTAGGTATCCGTGTTTCCTATTCAATGCTTGGGCGGAGGAAAATAAACATGGTCTGTGGTCTCTAGATGATATGGTGTGTGAATCTCGTTGAAGCCCTTTTAGCATAAAGGCGTGCTTTTGTTCGTTTGATGGAACCATAATGATACGCGTTTTGTTTGTCTCCTTGGAACTCATTACATTGTCCCTACAGAAATAACATCTTAGTTGTTGCATCTTTATTAAAGTCGTCGTATGGTTCCATGAGCAGAATGCTAGTGTTAGCACTACAAATTTATAGTTGTTGATTAGTTCCATAGTAGACTTATGGCCGAGCTTTTTTCACACGTCTTGAATATTTTTACGGTATTTTAATCTCAATATACTTCACTCTTATCTTAGTATGTACTTAATAGAATTAGCTAATGCTAAGAAGAATTATTTATTATGAAAATACTTTTATTCAAATTTTATCAAGCTTGCAAGAGACTGAAGTAGGTTCTTCCAAATTTATGTGAGGTGATGGCAAAGCAGATCAAGCTGGAATCTCGTATGAAGTACTTCTGAAGGTTTCTCCAGATGCTGCTACATATATAGGATGGAGTGATAGGAGTAATTAATACTCTCTACGTGTGTGATGAATTGGGGCTCGT
Organism: Erythroxylum guanchezii; assembly: GCA_025629825.1. Taxonomy (NCBI): domain Eukaryota; kingdom Viridiplantae; phylum Streptophyta; class Magnoliopsida; order Malpighiales; family Erythroxylaceae; genus Erythroxylum; species Erythroxylum guanchezii. Next base: position 4,453,821 of record JAOTAX010000197.1, read on the forward strand.
AGATGAAGAGAGTTTTGAGCTATAAACTTCATAGCTCTTTTAAGCCTGTCTTTGAAGTTCGGTATATACGTAGTAAGCAATATCATGAAGAAGACAAATTCAAGCATGCATTACCGAAACTCCTGTAACTCATCCTAGTAGATGGTGAAAATATAACCGTTAGCTTTTAGACTGAGGTAACGAACTGTGATTGAATGTTATGCAAAAATAACCACAGCAACTGTTAAGCTCGTTTCTTCATCTTCTTCTTCTTCTTCTTCTTTTTTTTTTTTTTAACTTTCTTCTTGATTGAACAGTTGCGAGAGATAAAGGTTCGTTCCTTCATTGTTACCCAGCTCATTGAGCTGCAATCATTTTATTTTTCAACGAAAACCACTTTATTGAAAGATTTTAAAGGCATTTCCCAATAATCATGGAGGAAAATGGCTTTCAGTATCAAGTGAGTAATCTAATTATAAGTTCTGAGAAGAAAGTTGAAACTTAATCAGGCGACAACAAAATATAATTAAGACTTAACACTTACAGTAATCTTGCAATCAGTTTTAGCAAACATCATTTTCTAAACGTCATAGATATTAATTTTGAAACCGAAGGACGAATTCATCTATATATGAGAGAGCATTTTATTGGAAGGAGCTTTTCAATCATCTAATAACTTGATGACATTTGATACAAGGGAAGACATTGTAACTTCAGTCTTGACATGCCAAATGTGGTTTTTATTAAATCAAAGAGATTAAGGGTGCGTTTACTTTCAGAAAACAGTTTTTTGTTTTCTATCTTGATTTTTTGCATATATTTTCAATTTTCATTTTC
>JAOTAX010000197.1:4460613-4472645 GCA_025629825.1 Erythroxylum guanchezii
TTTCTAATATCCTCATGAATATGAATCTCATCACTTAAGTTTTCTTTATGTTGTTCAAAACTACCTTCACCTAATTCTTCGGGACTCTCACTAGAAGTGTCTACTCTTTTAATAAATTTATTAATTGCTCTTTTTTGGGATTCTATCAACAATGCTACTTGTTTTCTTTTTTTCCTTTTTCACTTCCAGGCAAATGCTTTTTAGGCAACGTAATATAAACCAATTGTAACACAGTTCGACTAGAAAAAGAACAAAAGCACCTGTATGAAACTGGAAGAAGTATGCAGGCACAACCAAGCTCCCATAGCTTCACAATATATCATAAAGATATATAAATGGTATTATATCCGTGATAGAGGGAAAAAATAAATAGCAAAATTTAATATCTAATATTAAAAATAAAAAAAAAACAAAGAGCAAATTTTAATGATAGAGACACATTAATTTCTAAAGATATAAGAAATTAACATATTTAGGAAATAAGTTAATATAATGTCCACGTTAATGACAAATCACAAATTAATTATAACATATTCAAATATTTAATAAGCTAAAAATACATTAAAAAATTAGATACTTTACCTTTAAATTATACTAAGAACTTAAAAGACAGAATCATGAAATTTTTTGCTACTAATTTTTGAGTTAGAGTACCTTAAATACATATATTGATGAAAATAAAGAAATTAGAAGGTAAAAATATAACCTAAATACTTCAAAACTATTTATAATTAACAAGTTAACGTTAATTAATACTTCAAAACTATTTATAATTAACAAGTTAACGTTAACTTGATAAATATGGAAGTTGCAACATCCACAACGTTCTTCTTTTTCAATGCTAATGTCGTTGTAAAATGGGACAATTTTCTTTGTTTTCAAGTCAGACTATTATGCTAATATGTTAAGAAGCTTTTATTATGTAACCATCAACATTGTTGCCTTGTTGGAATTTGTTACGTGAGTTACTCACCAACGTTCTCTAGAATCTCTACATTCAATACTTACCTAAAGGCTAAACCTTGGAAATGTTAAGGGCTCCTTTTATGGTGAGCCCTGGGCAGGTGTCCTGCCTGCCCTTGCCCAGGGCCAGCTCTGAATTAGAGTTTCATATTTTGTTTAGAATTCTTCCTAAGAAGAATTAAGGTTTATATAAACTTGTTTAAACAACTTTTAAGGAAGATTAATAAAACTCTATCAATAAAATTTATTTTCTCTCCGAGAATTTTTCTTTTAAAAATTTTGGATTAAAATTGTGTTTGTTTATCTATTCCTGCTGTGTTAGAATCACAAATTGCAAAAAAAAAAAAATCGATCTAACAAAAACGAATTCGCAATATAAAGAAAGTTAAAAAAGAACGAAATAAGTTTGACATAGGTTGATTGATTTCCTTTAGAGAGTGATTTTGTTGTATTGTGATTGTATTGGTTTAGGATTGTCCTTTTTTAATTCTCATGGTGTCGGCGAATTTATAATCCTTTTATTCTTAAGCATTTTTTTGCTATAATTGCCCAATTCTCTGATCTTTCATTGTTCATAAATCCTCTAGTTACATATTTATTAGGCTTCTATTTCTAGACTAATTTTATGGCCTTTCAAGCCATAAGTATTGTTAGCATTATACGTAGTACTGTGGATGCTTCAGTTGCATTTGAACCCCATTTACCAATAATATATATAATGATATAACATAAGTAAAACGACTCTCAAGCCACACAGTTATCTTTAAAACTATATTAGTAATGTACCAGTATAAATATCTTATTATCTACCAGGTTACAAATACGATCTTTAAACTTCTAGTTTAACATGTAATTACAATTACAAATATTAGACTAGGATTTAACTGTAGTTTAACATTTTTTCCTTTTAGTTTTAAAAATAAACTTTTTTTGTTCTTTTAGAGCTCAATTTCTTTATTTTAACTTCTAGCATTCTTAAAATAATATTATTATGATTTCTGATCATTACAACTAAGAAAGCATTTGTTTAATTTAACTTAATCTACTTAGATTTGATTTCTCTTCAGCCGTCAATAAAACCCTTACAACTTGATCATCCAGTTCGTCTTAATAGCCCATAAGTTCTCCAACCAAAGTTTTGCTAAACAACATTAACATGGGTTTATAATGATTGGGTCTCTGAATTTGGGTTCTGAACTGAGAATTTGTATAACTGAGCCAATAAATAATGTTTTTTTAACTCAGTTCGATTTTTTCGGATGTTTAGCGTTCCTTACTAAGTACAATTTCACAAATCGTTACTCGTATGCTCTGTAGGTATATGTCCTACTTATATTAGCTTAATAGAAGTATTTTCTAATGTGACCGTTTAAACTAACTTTTACTTGCATACCAGCCCAATTTGAAAGGACATTGGTGTCCCATTCCGCGGCACGGGCCGAAAAGCTAAAAATGTGATGAAGAAAGGAAAGCAGAGACCAAAAACTCTAAATTCCAGATACTGGCAGAAATGACCAATCTCAAACCCCAGTTAATCTTATCTCAGGTTGGGCCAACTTGGAATATCTTCTCTAGATAGACTAAATCAAACTTCTATACAAAAATGCTAGATCAGTGCGATCCATCTTACATTTCCGATTCCCTAATTAGTGGTTTAGAAATAATTATAAAATATGTAATATGTGAAATTTAGTGGATTCTAGTAATCAGTGAAGGAGTATCCGTCGATTCTTTGTCTCTGCTGGTGAGTCGAAACCATTACAAAGGATCCTCTTTCTATTACACCCATTCATGGTGTTGCTGAAAGAGTCTTGGTGGAGGAGGGGCGGCAGAGGAGGAGGTGTTTTTGGTGAAAGGATGGTCACTGGAGGGATTTGAAAGGACTCCAGTGGTGGTGGAGGGTGTCTCCATTCTGGAAGTGGTCCAGCCAAGAGCAGAGTTTGCAAGAGTGGACCGGCTTTCATCACAGCCTGCAAAAGCTTTCCCTTTTCAGGCAATGGCTTTTCAGGGACTAAGTCTGCTGTTTCTTGAGGTACTGTTGTAGTTGGTAATAGTTGACGTTGTGGAATTGGATCAATTACAGGGGATGAGACGATGCTCTCTTCACAATCTGATGACGATAGGCCGCTGTTGGAGTCAACCCCCTTTCTGGATTCGTCTTCAACTTCTGAAATGCCAGAGAGAGGAGCATTCTGGCGCTGTTGTTGGAGCAAAATCTTTTCCAGGACAAGTATTTGGTATTTCTCTTGTGCCTCATCTCTTTCTTTCATGGTTTTGCTAAGTAGATCTTTGAGATGTAGCAACTGGTCATCTCTCTTTCGAAGCTCTTCTTGAAATGCTAGCCGTGTCTGCTCAAGCTCCACACTTGTATACAGAAGGGAGTGTCTCAGCTCTTCTATAGTCTGTAGTCGAAATGAGCATTGCTAAGCACGGTTTAGCTACTAAACACCAAAAAGAGAGAAATCCTTTTTCCTAATAAGAAGCTCGAAACACAGTTATATGGCATAGTAAATGAAACTGAAGAAGATGTCTAACCTTTCCTTGGCAGTAGTAGTTCAAAACAGAGTTTCTCTGGTTCTCCATGCTAACTCTTGGGACCAATAGGGACAGAGTGTTAGAGTGAGAGAAATGTGAGGGAGGTACTTTGAGTGGGTTCGGTAGATCTTATAACCACTTGCCTCTACTGTTCCTTTCGTGCCTTCACTATTTCTTTTCCCAGTAGGTGTTAGACAGAAGCAGAAGAGGCCAAAAGCTTATCAATGCCAATTCTACGTATATCCTAAGATCTATCTTTCTCTCTCTCCGAGGTCAGCATTTGATACTGAGTCTATTGTTCCATGTACAAACTCGAATAAAGAATCAGATATTAGCGGCGAAAGCGGGAAGAGACCGCACTTGTCTTTACACAATGTCGTGTACTTTTCTTGCCACTATTCACCTAGGGAAGATAGTGTAGAGATGTTACCTTAAAACATGCAGGAAAGTTGTGTACTCTCTGGTCAATTTGTAACAATTTCTTTTGAAGGTAACTATGAAACATCACAGGATGCTCCTTGCAATAAGAGAGTTCATTCGTATGATCCACTAAGATGTAACAGACCCGATAAAAACTTAAATAAAAAAAAAAACTCAAGTTTGAAAGAAACTCCTTTTATAACATTAACTCCAGAGTTCCCTTGATTTTATAATAAGAATGATAACTTTATTTCGTTAATTTTTTAATTATTTTTGCTTAACATGCTTAGGAAGTAGTAATTGAAATTAACACATCTTTTTGGAAATTATAAAGCAAACTCCAAGAACTCGTACCTAATAACTTGGAAGGTGGCTAATTTCTTCTCTTAAACAGAAGCAAGGACCACTTTTAACTTGGAAATTGGTGGATTCTTTTGTTCGTATATAAAGGGTTTCAAAGGTGATGTAGTTTTGTATAATGTAGTTCCTTTCGTTTTACTTAACCCTTTGTCTTTTCTAGCTAGTTTCGTATCTTTCTAATTTCTGTAGAATAATTCCGCTGTTCTCACTATGACTTGGTCTACCAAAGAATTTTCTCGCAGTCCAAACAAGAGCAACAAACTGATTGTCGAATGTCCTACTTGCATTAAATTTATTTGCCATTGGGATTTGATTCACAAAGTTAGAACTTTGTAGGTATGGTGGCTGCTTCTTATTCTTTCTCCTTTTATGGTCGGGCTCTTCTCAAGGGGTTTGTTCGTTTAAGCTACACGTCAAAGGAATGTCTCTCTTTCTCTATATTTGAGTCTTAAATTAGATTTTATAAGATGGAATAATGTTGGAGCAGTGCTAGAGCTATGAAGTATTTTAACATGCCACTATAAGGCTACAAGGGTTAATACCGTAGCCATGTATCCATTTCGTAAGGAGGTGAGGTAAATTTGACTGGTAACATGAGGTTGATTTTAAGATGAACTTTTGTAGTTTCTGTATCCTATCGTGCAGAGAAGTGTTTGAAGAAGCTCACATCAAAGAATTTTTCAAAGAATTGGGAAGTCTTTTGTCCATATTTAGGAAACAGGACAAGTAGTACCTCTTTTTTTGACAAAAAGTACACATACTCATAAATAACCGAGAAATTAACAACACATTAAGCACATCTCACGGGTCTCATTTTTTGACTTGTCTACTATCTCTGCATGTGCCCTTCCTTCTCACCTTAGAAATATTCAATTCGATACATACCCTTTTTTGTGAGGCATAGATGTTTTTACACATTTCGTTTTCATTCACTTTCATGTTCATAATATGTTATGGGCGGTAGATGGTATACAACAATGTCACTGGTCAGAAAAGAGAGCTGGTAACCAAATCTTCCTTCCAACCAATGCTATGCTCAAAGAAAGGCAATGGACCCATTTTCAACGTTAAAGTCCGCCTTTTTGGAAAGATGGAAGCATCTCTTTTGACTAAGTCACGACAGACCAATTATTTTTAGGATATAAAGAAGCAGAATTTCTTCATAAATTTTAAAAATAATTCCTCAAAAGAAGCATAATTTCTTCATAATTTTGCTTGTTTTTTTATATATTTTAAAAATAATTTTAAATTATTTAAAAATATATTTAATATAAAAATATTTATAAAAACTCTGTCAAATCAGTTTAATTTATACTATTATATAATTAACTTTTACATACGTAATATTATTTCTATTAGATTTTAATAACAATTTTTATTAAAATAATTTGATATAAACTTAATCATAGAGTTTTTAAAATATTGTTAATGCTATAAAAAATAAATAATAGAATATTTTAAAAAATAAATAAATGTACAATATCTTTTACCTTTATTTTTAGTTTATAACATATCTTAATGAAATGGCCCATATTATTAAGTTTATTTGAAGCATAGATTAACGAAAAGGAAAAACAAAAATGGTCATAGGGTAAATATGGATAAAATGGGTTTACGTCCCATCAGAGTTTCGGCTCTTCCTTGGCATTTGATGGTCATACATCATAACACTTATGCTTGCTGAATGGTATGTCGTTAAGTTTGAATATATGAAAATTCAATTGAAGTTAAAGTTATCCTTATCTTCATCTACTAAAACTTGAAGCACCCATAAACAATTGAATAATCGTGAGATTCATTTATCACTGAACTGCTGAAGTCGAAGGGGAAAAGGAAACATAGCTTGATTAAAGAGTAAGGGATCATGATAACTGTAACATGCAATGATACTATTTACCGCAATCATTATTTTTTTTAACCTTGTAATTTAATTTTTAGATATATAACAAATGAATAGATCTTCTTATGCATAAGACAAGTTACAAAGTAAATGTTTTAACTAAATCAGTGATGAACTCAATTCTAAGTTATACTTTCAAGTGACATCCAGTGACATGGATAAGGTTTTCAATTCTCACCAGAAGATGAACGGATTTGCACTCTATTGGGAGATTACTCACCTGGAGCAATAATTAGCACAACTGGCTTATACGGAAAAAGTTGGATAGATCTATGGTTAATTCCTCTTGGCTCAACCATTTCCCAAATTCTTTTGTTCACTTTGGAAATAATCTAATGTTTGATCATTCTTATATGCTAATCCAAAGGATAGTTGAGAGAGGTACTCCTCTTAGATTTTTCATTGGCCTCTATCAACCGGAGGGGTTCTTAGATGTGGTTTATAGATGCTGGAATCAAGAGATGTCAAATTATAAATCCTATCAGCTTATGGTTAAATTGAAGATAGTGAAGAGATCTCTCAAGAGCTTCATGCATGACAGAAATCAGTCGTTAAACACTCTTAAGGAGAAAGTAGCTCAAGCTCAAAAAGCTTGCTATGACTTTCCACATAATGATGACCTGAGAAGGACAAAGATTAAGCTCATACAAGAATATCAAGAAGCTCTTGGCCTACACAATTCTATTCTTAAACAAAAGGCTATAATCAACTGGCTGAGAGGTGGAAACTCTTAACACCAGATTCTTTCAGTCTACATTACTGGCAAGAAGAAATGTCAATAAAATTTCCTCTTTGCAAGATTCCAATGGCCTAGACCACTCGAATCAGGTTGAACTTTAAGAGATAGCTAAAAGCTATTACTCAAATCTCATGGGCCATGATTTCACTTCCTCCCCAAGCTACAATATACAAGAGAGAAAAGGGGAAGAGGAAAATGCAAAAAGACCTATAAGAACGATAATAACCTCTTTATGTGAGATTCTTTATTCGTATCTTGATACACTAAAGTTTTCTATTATGGATCATGTCCTTGATAAATTCTAATAGAATTATATCTTTCTTGATCACCTTCTCCTTTTTTTTTTAGGTCCCCTTTTTTTACTCTTACAGTCTCTAGGTACAATCTTTTTGCATCTTCTCATTGAAGTGTCTAAGTATCTCCACTTAACATGTCTAAACTATCTAAGTCTAATCTCTCTTAATTTTCAATAATATTAGCCACATTTAACTTGTCTCTTACCGTTACATTCTTACCATTATCTCTTCTAGTAAGGTTGCACATCTAATGAAGTATTCTCATCTTTGCCACCATTAGCTTATGATTATGTACTTATTTGATGGTCAATACACTCCGTCCAATAGAGCATGACCAACCTAATTATTAAACGATATAATTTATCTTTAAGTTTGAGTAGTACCTTCTTGTCATCTAGAATTCCTGATGCAGTTCTCCATTTAAGACACCTTAATTTAATACAATAAATTATGTATTCATCAATATCTCCATCGTTACGGATGATAGATCATAAATACTTAAAACACTCTTTTTGTAATATAACTTTTGAACTAATCTTTACCTCTATATCGGTAGCCACCATATGTCTCGAAAAGTTGCACTCTACGTACTTAGTCTTACTGCCACTCAATTTAAAGTCCTTCGACTCTAACACCCCTTCCAAAATTTAAACTTGACATGACGTCCCTTTTTGTCTTATCCACTAAAATAATATCATCAGCAAATAACATACATCAAGATACATCTCTTTAGATATTCTTAATGAACTCGTCAATCACTACTGCAAACAAAAAAGGATTCAAAGAGAAGTTTTGGTGTTGTCCAATATTGATTAAAAAACAAAAGTTCTACTTCTCCCCTTATCATCTTTATTCTAGTTTTTAAACTTCGTACATATTTGTAATAACTCGATAATATGTTGGAGCAGTCAATTAAACGATATCATATAGACATTTTCTTTTTTTACTCTCTTTTCAATTTAAAAAGGTATTTATTGTATCTACATCAACATAAAGGGTTTAGAGAATCTCCACGAATAAGGCTATTTGAAGCTAACTAAATTCAGATTAAATCTCAAATTTTTGTTGGTCATTTAGAATTTCAGTTATCAATAAATCATTTAGTACTCCAAGGCGGTGATCCAAATCCTGACGCTACCTCTTAAGAACATCCCAATTTTACTAGTGGTAAGTTGGAGTCAGCGAAAGAAGCTATACTCCAGCTTAATTTTGATAATTGATAATTGTGGAGATAAGATGAAACCCTGCTAACAAATGGTCAAGTTCACTATTTACTTTAAATTTTTATTTCGTTTAATAATTATCTAAAATACATAATTCCTAGATTATTACATATAATTTATAATTTATTTAATATATATTTGAAAATTAATAATTATAAATTTCACCAATTCTAATAACTCACTAATTATTTAGTAAGTGACATAATAAATTCGAATAGGTCTAAGATAACAAATGCATGTATTAGCACGATCTAATATTTGTTAAAAAATGATCCGTTCATTTATTAACTATATTCATGATGTCTTCAAGTTTCTTGGAGGAACTAAGGAATCACTTTACAGTTTGAGAGAACCGATTTGTTATCAGGTATGAAGATAACTATTAATTAACAGTTTGAGAGAACCAATCTGACAAACTTTTGTCAATATCAATTCGACATTTAACCCACCAATCATAAACTAAATGCATATCAAATCAAAGACATGAGATCCGACTCAGCTCCATGTGCAGTAGGCGGTAGCTCTGGGGTCACGTCAAGTTATAGAGTATACCTAATTCAAATTAGGGTCTGGATTTAGACTTAATTAACTTACGCAGCCACATAGATAGGAGAAGCGCGGGGACCCAACGGCTAAAACCTGTCGGAGAAAACAATGGATTAAGCGTGTGGGATCCACCAGAGAATCAAATGGGGAAGTTGGTGCGTGTGGTGGGATGGCATTTAGAGGCTCTTTTAGTCTTAAGTTGGTTCCTCTCCAATCATGTCATGTTCTTGAAGACCTTCGGAATCCCAAGCGACGCACAAAATGCTAAAACTGAATTCCAATATTTTCTAAACGTTTTATCCTAATTATTTTGACCAACAGAAATGCAGGGATTAGTTGGAGGCAACTCATGAACAAGTTAGGCGGGTGAATGAGATAAATCTGGAGGCAACTCATGAACAAGTTAGGCGGGTGAATGAGATAAATCTTCAAGAATAATTATGGGAGTATTGATAGATTGGATATTTTAGGTTCATTTTTCCTTTGATGGCTTTGACTAATCAGGCATATAACGATACAATCAGGATTTTCTTTTCTAACCTATATATATATATATATATATATATACACACACACATACATGTATATATATATCATCTATAATGATTTTGAAATTTCCTCAAATTGACATTTATTTTCTTCTTATGAGATTGGGAAGACACATTGTTTTTTTTAATAGAAAATAAAGCCATGAGAAGCAAAAACAAAAAAAGAAACAACAACTAAACCCAAGCCCATAGGTTTACTCCATATACCCAAATTTAGAACCTTCGTTGCCATTGTTTGAATCACAAAAACAATAAGACGAAACAATAGATGAAATACTATAAAGAAGAGAATCTCAAAAGAAGTGGTCTCTTGCAATAAAGCTATTTGGGTAAGAGCATGAGCTACTTTATTAACATTCTTACGCGTCTATCGAAATGATAAATGAATAAAGTGATTCTTTAATTGAAAATAGTTTTAACCTAACAATCTAATCTTTAAAAAACAATGAACTTGATAATCGTTTTAGTCCATTATATTTTATTTACAAGTAAGGTTGATGATGAATTCAATTAGAAAAAAAATTAATTTGAATTTTTGCTTAATTTTAATTAAGTTTAAATATTTAAACTCGTACAAAATTAAGTTGATTAGTTGTTTCAAATCAATTTGATTTAAAACAACTAATTTGTTAATGATTAATTAAGTTTAAAAACAATTTTCAGACATTAATTTGAATTTGTTAAAACCAAATATTAGAAAAGTGCAAGGAAAGTGGTCTCCATTGTCTCTTATTGGTTGGATACCTAATAGTTGGGCTTTAACAAGGAAAGGTACAAAGTCGTCCACGTGGGTTTAATGGTAATTGTCACTCTCCAAATTTGGAAGTCACCGTTATAAAACATGACAGCACACTGCCACACGGCTGTTGAAATTTTAGAATGAGAAAGTAACTAAAATAAAGTAGAACAGAAAAGAGATAATGCAAGAGACATTTTATTGATTAGTTCTAATTACATTGACATGAAGACCTAAATATATAAATAATAAAATAACAAACTTAGCTAATATCTAGATAAAACAATTCAAATTCAAAAGTTTAAATCCTAACTAGATAACAATTTTATCTTAAAAGATAAAATTTTATCCTTTAACAAACATCTTATCTTTAAACAAAATCTTCAATTTTAACTTTGAATCAATATATTCCAACATTCTCCCTTGATTCAAAGTTGCAGAAAAATTCAAACTCTATGGAACACTTCTTTCCAAATTTCTTATTTGTGAAACACTCTCTCTTTACTGTATGATGCACTTTCTCATCATCCTGCAATGATTATGTGAAGCACTTCTCTTCACCGTATGATACACTTCTCATCATCTTGCAATGATTATGTGAAGCACTTCTCTTCACCGTATGATGCACTTCTCATCATTTTGTTGATGCACTTCTCACCAACCTACAATCATTGGAGTACGTCTCTCCAAAAAACATCTTGGTGCACATCTCACCAATACTCAAAAAAGAGTTTCTTCACCAACCAACTCCACCATATTTGCTTGCTCCTTTTGCAGTTATAGCATTGAGGCTTTCCTTTGCTTCTTGCTTCTTCTTCTTTATGAGTCCTTATAATTGTTGAATTGTTGACAGCCATGGGAACTCACTCAATCTCACAATCCCTCAATGATCTAAAGCTCTGATACCATATTGGAATTTTAGAATGGGAAACTAACTAAAATAATATATAATAAGGAAGAGATAATTCAAGAGACATTTTATTGATTAGTTCTAATTACATTGACATGAAGACCTAAATATATAGATAATAAAATAACAAACTTAGCTAATATCTAGATAAAACAATTCAAATTCAAAAGTTTAAATCCTAACTAGATAACAATTTTATCTTAAAAGATAAAATTTTATCCTTTAACAAATATCTTATCTTTAAACAAAATCTTCAATTTTAACTTTGAATCAATATATTCCAACAACGGCATGTTTCCTCTGGCTTTGTTGGTTTAGAGGTTAATAATAGAATTGGACGGAAGGTAACACACTTTTATTATTTGTTTGAGGGTTTTATAATGGAATGGAATGAAATGAGATGAAAGTGGAGGGTTTTATATTATGTTCCATTCCATACTAAACAATGAAAATAAAAAACTTCCAATTCGGAAAGTTTTGGATAGAACGTAAACTAATAAATACATACTACCTAATATACCCTCAATAATTCTTCTTAATACGAACTCTGAACAAATCATAATATTAATATATTAAATAGAATATAATAATATTTAATATAATAATATTTAATAAATAAATAATAATAATAATAATAAATTATATATAATAAATTATATATATTTAATAATAAAATAAAATTTTTATATTTAAAAAAATTATTTATTTACTTATTTATATAGAAATATATACAAACAATTAAATAATATTTTTTATTTTTCATTAATAAAAAATATATTAAAATTATTCTTATTTGTATATTTTTCTATATAAATAAAAATATAAATAAATTATTTTTAAATATAAATCAAAATTT
>JAOTAX010000197.1:4492144-4504880 GCA_025629825.1 Erythroxylum guanchezii
TTTATATGTAAAATATTTAAAAATTATTGTTATTTCATATTAATTGTCATTATTATTTATTATTAAGATTTTTAAAATCATAGTTGATGTAAACAGTAACTAGTAAAGTATACAGTACAACTGTATAATATACCAATATGAACTATTTTGCAATTTTTAAAAATTTTAAGGATTATTTCATAAATTTAAAAAATTCCCTGAAACGGTACCTGATATTGGTACAATTTCGTTTCAGAGCTCAATCTGGTACCGAGCTCGGTACGGTTTTCGTAACATTGCTATTACCTAATGCTTTGATCATACGATTGGATTCTGTTTCAATGCTATTAAGAGTTTGTTTCTTTTGTTGTTTAGTTTGTACTGGCTATAATTGCAGTTCGTAATTTTGGTTCATTCCATACAAAGTAATGATTTAGAATTCTGATTTTCCAGTCTTAACGTTTTGCTGTTGCCTGGGCTTATTTCATTATCTTTGAAATTCCTTCCTACTGTTATGAGCATTCTCAAACGACTAGCTGAAGAGGGGCAGAAAGCTGCAAGTAATGATCCCCAGGGAAATGCTCCTATCTCGTCAAAGAGTTTCCAGAATGGTTCTGGCACTAGCACCAATATATCATCAAGTGCATCATCTGGTGTAACTTCATCAGGAAATGGATCTGAATACTCAAGTGCCGCAAAAGAAGAGTAAATGAAATCAATATCTGGTTGGAAGCTTTTTTTTTAACAGTATGAGGATGTCAGTGATTCTGCTCAGTCTATAGTAGACTGCTGCATGTGTATGGTATGTGATTATCCACTCCTACTCTGCAATGGTAATAGATTTTGAAGGCATCCCTTTTTTGTCCAGGTGCCAGATAGAGGGGGCTAGCTGGTTTTGAGAAATGCCCTTTAAAGAGTATCTATCAGTCTAGGTGTTCATTCTATTTGTTGGATAATGTACGAGGCTCCTTTTATGTACTGCTAGCCCATCAGGGAGTTGGATTTGAAATTTTGTGAGGATCATACTACTGAGTTAATGGTTACGTTGTGCTTTTGTTTTGGTCAAAAAAAGGGTGTCTTATTCTGGAACGAGTGAATGAAAATAGCCTTTTACTTTTTAATCTCTGAGTGACTGTTTGCTTTTGTAATGTAAAAGATTATAAGCCGCAAGCATTTTTCCTACCGTGGGATGGAGACATTTTAGTTTTCTGCGTAACAACATTCTTAAGGTTGCAAAACCTTCTTCACAAATGTGAAGAGTGATTACAGCAGGTGGGGCTGAAAATTATCACAACGACCTAAACCCCTGACACCCTTTTATTGCCCAGGGAGTAGATGGTTTCAACTTTCAACAGCTTTCAATATATGTCAGTTGGTAACTTGTTCTTGTATTCTATGTTGACCATTGAACCGGATTGGTCCATGCTTCTTCTGCTGTGTAGTACAGGTGCCTATTGGGATCACACGTCATTGCAAAATATCAAAGTTAAAAGCCCAGATTGAACTGAAAGCCGAAGGTGAAAACTTTGCATTCATGTACATATATGTGTAGATATGAATAACATATTCATGATATTCTCAGTGGATTATAGATAATTGAGACAACTGAGCAGCTAGCTTGAGACAAACATGATTTACCTTAAAAGATATCTGTATGTGGGGCTTGTGAATCAGTCAAGGTTAATCACATGACTTGATTATGGAAGATAAAGCTTTTTCATTTATGGAAATTCTGTACTTTTGGAAGTGAAAAATCATCAATATCTCCATACCTAAACCCGTGGTCCAACTCATAAATAACCATAGATTCATATTCCCCAGTTGAGGGGAAAAGGGTAGTAATGCTATTAATTATTTATTAATTTATTAAACGTAATAAAGAGAAGGATAGTAATGCTATTAGTTAACTAAAACAAAAGAGTTAAAATATGTCCCAATAAGTCTAACGAATTTCTTCCTGTACCAGTCGAGAAAAACGATATAAAATGAGATGTTTTGATACCGAATTTAAATACCGACCTGTATTGGCTTGTTTCAGTCAACTTGCAAAGATTTAAATATTAAATTTAAAATATTTAATGATTTGTTAATATTATATGAGTCATATTCAGTCATCTTCCAGAGATGGAGTGGCACTTAGAACAGCTTCTGTGTTGGTTTGTGATTTAATGGAACTTCCCGTACATTGGGTTAACTATCAACTACCAACTTGAATTTATAACGAATAATACACAACTTGGATGAAGAGAGGAAGGTTAGCCAAGATATGCGATGCTTCTTTAGCCACTAACTATCCAAAATTTTGAATTCTAAGATGGCCTTGCGCAAGATTGACACACACAACTCTGATAAATTATGAGTTGAACTTTGCAACGCATCAGGTATAAGCAGAACTTTGCACCGCATCGGGTATAAACAAAACTTTGCAAAATATAAGGTATATTTGTCTTATAAATTTCTTAAAACTTTATTTTTTAGATTTGCGTCTCCTAATAAAGATGTGTAATATTTTTTAAACTTTTTTCCAAAAATTATTTTTAAATTTTTATTATTTTTCCTTTTTTACTCTTTACTCTGCATCATTATTTTCTTGTCACATCTGCATGTGGATCTATCAGAAATAACCTCTATACTATATAGGAGTAAGGTTGCGTATTATCAGACCTCTCTAACTCCTGCTTTGCTGCGAGACTTTGGACTGGGTGTGATGATGATGATGAGATTAAAAAATAGTATAAATTAATAATAATACCAAATATTAATAAATACATATGACTAAACATATAAAAAAATGCAAATACAAAAGTCAAAGTCAATGTATCTAGTGCACAAAGTTCCTCGCTTTGTGAAAATTTACAGACGGTCATAATAAACACAATTTTCCTTTTGTAGTTTTATAAAAAGATTGTTTTCTTGACTTAAATATATAATTTTATGGTTACAAAATAGTAACTTTACCAATTGCTCCAAGACCCAACCTCCTGCAAGTATATAAATATGTATAAAGGTTTAGTTACGAGGTATTTTAGGAGGGTCCCAATTTTAAGAAGACACGTTTAAGCCATTCACACCTAAACTACTCTTCACTAGCACCAAATCAGCTCATAAGAGGTAAAGTGCTGGTCAAATAAATTTTTCCATTTTCAGAGCTTGAACTTGAGCCCTTTGGTTATAATGATTTCTCCATGTAATGATTTTATAAATTATGAGCAATAGCATCCCTTTCGTTGAAAAGCCTAAAAACTTCATTTCTATCTTTTCCTTATACACTACTTAAGCTTTAATACATACTAGAGAATCCAAAAGTTAAAACTGGAGTTTACTATATATCAGAACAAAGGTGTGGATTGTTAAGCTGGCAGCGGAGGTGGTCAGCTCGATATCACTTAAGAGTCCATCAAACGGCCAGTAATTCCTTCTCCTACCGAGCATTGATGACCACCGTTAATGAACCTCCACATCCAGTTGTCGTTTCAGCGTTAATGAACCTCCACATCCAGTTGTCGTTTCAGCGAATCTTTAATACAGTTCAGTGACAGTGAGAGAGAGAGAGAGAGAGAGGTGTACTGTATACTTCTGTTGGTAGTCTGGTGGTGCTAAAAGAAAAATTTAGGATTTTTGTTTTTATTTTTAAATTCAGAAAAATATTTATTTAAGTTTTTAATTTTTAGTTTCTATTTTTAATATTATTTTTTAGAGTTTTTAAAGATTATGAAAATGATAAAAAGTTATTTTTATTTCCTTTTTGTTTTTTTTTTCCATAATTTGATTTATTATCATTTAAATATATATTATTAATTATTTAATTTTTAATAAAAATTATGAATAATTTAATTCAACATTATATTTATATATTTATTAAATTAAAATTAATTATAAAAATTATGAATAATTTAATTTAATTTTTATAATTAAATTTAAAATATATAAATATTCAAATAAAATTGGATTTAATAATAAAAATATATTTCAAATAAATATTAATTTATAAATAAAAATTTAATTTATAAATTATTTATTTTATTAAAATAACATAATTTTATTACTAATTTGTTAATAAATATTATATAAGATATTAAATAAATTTATTTACTTAAAAATAATTTATCTTTAAATTTTATCTAAAATATAAGTATTATCAACATCATTACTAACTAAACAGGTTTTTGCTTTTATTAAAAAAATATAAACAAAAAATTGAAAACAAAACTGAAAACAACAGAAAAGAAAAGTAGAAATAGAACCAAAATACCCTTTAAATTTTCTTTGTATACGTGTGTGTCCGTGTGTTTGTTTTTGTCGGTTTAACATGATTTGAGAGAAGTATACATAAGTGAATGTGACTCAAACACACACGAGCCAAGACCAACCAGAAGCAGCCAATGACGGAAAAAATTTAAACTGAGATTAAAAATGACGGAAAAATTTACCTAAAAATTTTGGAAAATATTAAGGAATAAATTACTTTTTAATTAAAAATTTAAAATAAATGGCCAACTCCTAACAATCAGTATCAACTAGTATTTAAACCCTCTTTGGTACTATACCAATCTTAATTTGATACAGTACATATTTATCGCTATCCAAAACTATGGTTAGAGCTCGTATATCCCTCATCTTTGCCTTTTATGTGACCAAAAAAAAAAAAAGGAATATATTAAAAAGGAGAAGATGCCTTCTCCAGTTGGGGCAGTTCACCTTTTTTTTTTTTTAATTTTTAGATACGGATTATAATCACTGAGGTCGACTTCTTAAGTATATTAATTGCATAGACTAAGAAAATAGGCCACTATTCTACTAATAATTAAATTATTTAGTTAAAATTTAATTAATAATTATATTTAATATACAATTGTTAATTAACTTTCATATATTAGATATAATTGAACAACATAAACTTCATCTCAAAAAGAAAAAGAAATAAAAAGGAAAAAGAACATGTGGGAGGAGCCCATTGTCACTATGAAATGGCTTTGAAAGCTGCAACCCTTCGGGCTTTCTAAAAGCAAAAGCCTAACGCAGCTTTTGGTACGAATACTGGCACGTTGTTTATAACATTAGTTTCGATTGCCTGAAACCTGATTAGGTTCAGACTTGAGTGACATGAGTTATATTTGATCGAGTTTTAAATCAAATTTAAGACACTTGGAAGGGCTTCTTTGAAACAAATTCGAGCCGCTTTAAGCTTAATTTGAATCAAGTTATTACAAAACTTACAAATCACTTACTGAATCAACCATTGAGATCTAAGTGATGGATTTGATCCTAGTACCATTTATAGGACTTGACCAATTTCTACTTCTATTCAGACATACGTTCAAGCCTCGAAGGTAAGTTGCACCCCTTAATCATAACTTAAATCTAAAGACTTGTGAGTTAGTGGCAGAGATAGCAAGATTACATTAGGTCTAAAATTAAATAATCATATTTAATTTAATTTAATCCATTTTAATAATCTTGAGATTTAAAGTGATATTAAAAATGACGGTAATAATTTACCTAAAAATTTTGTAAAACATTGAGGTATAAATTACTTTTTAAAGTAAAAATTTAAAATAAATGGCCAACTCCTAACAAACACTTTTAAAAAGGAAAAGAGGCCTTCCCCAGTTGGGCCAGTTCACTTTTTTTTTTTTTAATGTCTAGGTATGGATTGAATAGACTAAGAAAATAGGCCACTATTCTACTAATAATTAAATTAATTAGTTAAAATTTAATCAATAATTATATCTAATATATAATTGTTAATTAACTTTTATATAATAGATTTAATTAATAGTTAAGAGAAAGTGAAAAAAAAAATCAAAATTTGGATTTATTAAAAATTGTAATGTACTTACTTGAAATTTTGCTTTCCATTAATCTACAGGACTCACTATGGCATACGTATATAATTCTTTTCTTAACAACAGAAACTTCATCCCAAAAAGAAAAAGAAATAAAAAGGAAAAAGAACCTGTGGGAGGATTGGTGATTGTAACCCTTCACGTTTTCTAAAAGCAAAAGCCTAAAAGTAGTTCCTTCTGAAGAGTGAAGATTGGTGATTCTTCTGTGTTCCAAGCAATTCAGTTCTAGATATTGAACAAGTCAAGACAACGGATTAATGATCAAAGGCTTGAATCCAAGTTGTATTGAATTAACCCAAATTTTTATATCAACTAAGACTTTCAAATGTCAACTTAAATATGCTTTTGAATTATGTGGTAGATGACAATTATTATACCATCGTTTCAAGTAAACAATGTTTAACTTGGCCTAACTTTTTTTCTAATACATCGAAATTAGAAATAATTACAAACAACTCCCATTTCCTCGCACGTGTCCCCTATAAAAGGGGAATCGGTCTAAGTTTCACAGTACTCCTATATCATTTGCATTTACAGATCCTTGTCCTTTCTATAAGCTAGTCCATCTCAGCTTATTCTGCTAATTTCTAATAAACATAACAATGGATCCTGATCCTGTCCTACCTTTAATCATTCGAAGGCTTGAAGACATTGGTGGTTCTGGTTCTGCTCATCACCAGGAAGAAGACCAACCACCAAATGCTCGCTCTGAGCAAGCCATGGAGCGTTCTTCTTCAAAATCCAGTGACCAAACAGATGAGAACAAGGAAGATGAGACCAGTAAGTTAAAGTGATGTTTTACCGTTTACTGGTTTTTTGGCAACTTATTCTTGAATTTTTCGATTATGGAATAGCTCAATAACAAGTTCATAACTACGTCACAGGGAAGCAGGGGGAAACAACGGAGAAGAAGGAGGAGGATGGTGAGGAGACGAACCACGATCGAGTTATAAAGGACTTCATTTTTTACTTGCCACTGTACAGGGATGTAGTATTAAGGGGAGACTGGGAAAGCACTAAGCGAGTTTTTGACCAAGATCCGACAGCCATAACTGCAGGTATCACTTCTTTCACATATACTGCTCTGCACATTGCAGTTACCGGTGGTCTTCCCATACAATTTGTGAAGAACCTTGTGGCCTTAATGTCTAAAGAAGATGTTGCAACTCGTGAAGTGAATAAGAGCACAGCCCTTCACTTTGCTGGTTTAGTTGGATACACAGAAGCTGCAAAGATCCTGGTAGAAAAGAATTCAAGGTTGACACAACTGCGAGACTATGCCGATAGAACGCCTCTTCACTGTGCTGCTCAGTATGTTCACAAGCCCACGGTTCGTTATCTTCTATCAGTGACGAGAGATGAGCATCCTAGTCCACTTACTGGGGAGTCTGGAGCCCAGCTTCTCAACCTCTTAATCATTGCAGACTTCTATGGTTCGTGTACATCATCCCGTACTGATATTCCAAAATCATTCTGTGATCTTTTCTCTTAATTAGTCTGTGAGATTGAGATTGACCAAGTAATTTTCTTTATCTTCTTGACCTTTTGCTAGGACATGAGCCCATGGCCATTTTGTTTCGTTTTAGTTAGTTGCTAGACTTCATACACGTTGGACCATTTGTTTAAGATGAGACTCAACGAATGATCGATGCATTAGGATTTTTATGTTTCCATTTGCAGACTTGGCTATTCATCTGCTAAGACGTTATCCCAGCTTAGCACTTGAACGAGACTATGAAGGATTTACTGCCTTACATAGATTGGCTTTAAAGCCTTGCGCTTTCTTAAGTGGAAGTCAGTTGCGATACTCCCAGCGAATGTTGTATAAATGTTGGTCTCACAATCTTTAACACTATCTATCTGATGTTAGATTGGTTTAAGAGCTCTACGATGACTTGGTCTCATGATAGGTACTTCCTTCAAGAAAGCTAGAGCCCGTCCACTTGAAGATATTGAGAATCCTGCATCAAACATAGGATGTCACCTGGAAGAACCAAGAAAAATTGGATATCTGCAACAGATACACGAGACAATGTTAATGCACAAGCAAGCCCTTGAACTTACTAAATTGCTGTGTGCAGAAACTGTGAAATACAGAAACTTGATCGAAGAACGGTTGTTTGCAACTCCAATTGTGACAGCCGCGAGAATGGGAATTCCCGAGATTGTTTCAGAGATCAGCAAGACGTTTCCTGATGCGGTTTGGAGCTGTGATAACGATCTTCGTCCTGTATTTCAGTTGGCAGTTCTATACAGGAACGAAAGAGTGTATAACCTGGTATACCAAATGAGCTTGCCAAAGCATTATTCCATGTCCGCCAAGGACAAGTGTTGGAACAATATATTGCATTTAGCAGGTAAGTTGGAGCCATCAAATAGGATATCTGGAGCAGCTCTGCAAATGCAAAGGGAACTCCAGTGGTTCAAGGTTTCTTTTCTTTACATTGAATGTCATTTCTCTATCTGATATATTCCCTACAGGTTAAGACTTTCTACATTATTCAGGAAGTAGAAAACAGTGTCCCACCATCATTCCAAGGAATGAAAAATGATAAAGGAAAAACTCCAAGAGAAGTCTTCACAGATGAGCACAAGGAATTAGTTAAGAAAGGTGAAGAATGGATGAAAAGCACAGCTTGCTCTTGCACAGTAGTGGCAGCACTTGTGGTCACCGTCGTATTCACAGCAAGTTTCACATTACCAGGAGGCAATAACAGCGATGGAACTCCTGTGTACTTACACGACCTGTCTTTCCTGATCTTCACTGTATCAAACGCTTTGGGGCTCTTTGCTTCTTCCACTTCAGTGCTCATGTTTCTTGGCATACTCACGTCTCGCTACTCAGAAGAGGATTTTCTAAGAGCATTGCCAATGAGAATGTGCATTGGCCTCATCACCCTGTTCCTTTCAATTGCGTTCATGCTGGCAGCTTTCAGCTGTTCCCTTCACATAGTTCTTGTTCATCGACTGAAATGGGTTGCAGCTCCAATAATCCTGCTAGCTGGTATCCCAGTGACATTATTTGGATTCTTGCAGTTTCCTCTCTTAGTGGAAATTGTTTCTTCAACCTTTGGTCCCAGCATTTTCCGTCCCAAGGCAAAGAAATTATCTACTAGTATTAGTGCCTCTTGATCCTTGATGTAGAAAAACGAACTTGTGTAGTTCGTAAAAGATTGTGAAGAATCTGGAGAATCTAGGGATTTAACTCAGTTTGGTAAAGTGATTTTCGTAATCAGTGTTACTTTTAATTTACCGAAAGAGAAAAGATGGTATATATACCATCAATGTTTTAGTAATACAAAAACGACGGCAGCTGAAAAAACAAAACACAAAAACTATCTACACAGTACATATCTACACCCTACAACATATCTATACAGTACATATCTACACTCTACAATATAAATACAAGATATTCTACAGCCCCCCCTCAAGGTGGAGCTTGTTGCCAATCACACAAGTCTAACTTGGACAACAAAAAAGAAAAAATAGGAGCTGATAAAGCTTTAGCAAACATATATGCCAATTGAAGTTTGGAAGGAATATACTGAAGAAGAATGAAGCCTGTTTTACACTTATCACGAACCAAATGACAATCAATCTTCAAATGCTTAGTCCACACTTATCACGAATCAAATGACAATTAATCTTCAAATGCTTAGTCCACTCATGAAAAATAGGATTAGCAGTAATATAAACAATAGCCAAATTGTCACACCATAACAAAATAGGAAATGAAATGGGCACCTGAAAATCAGCCAGCAAATAAGAAATCCATTGCAACTCACAAATCGTGATAGAAAGACTACGATATTCAGCCTCTGCAGAAGACTGAGAAATAGTGGTTTGTTTTTTAATTTACCAAGAAAACAAAGCATCGTCTAAGAAGACACAAAAACCTATTAAGGATCACCGACTAAAAGGACATACAGCCCAATCCGCATCACAATAAGCCTGTAAAGAACAAGGATTGTTGTAAGGAAAGAATAAACCTGTAGACGGAGACTGCTTCAAATACTTGAGCACATGAATGATAGCCATCCAATGTTGCTTAGCAAAAGCTTGAACCAATTGACTCAACTGCTGAGTTGCATTAGTGATGTCAGGCCTGTTAAAACCAAGATAAAGGAGCCTCCCAACCAACCTCCGATATCTATCTGGATTCTCCAATAAAGGAGAGCTAGCATCATCAAACTGACATTGAGGAGATAAAGAGTGGCTGCCTCTTTCGATCAAGTTAACCCTACATCCGTGAGAATATCTAACACGTACTTTCGCTGATTCACATACAAGCCATTAGATGACCTAGCAAGTTCTAAACTAAGGAAATATTTGGCAGAGCCCATATCTTTAATAGTAAACTATTCATGTAAAAATCGTTTGACTTGACTAATACATGCCTCCGTTGGACCCATAATCAACATATCATCAACATGCACAACAATAACAATATAATCATTGCCTTCGGATTTAAGGAAGAGACATGGATCATGAGCAGATTGCACAAAATTCTGCTTACAAAGAGAAACAGTAAGCTCATGATTCCATTGTCGTGAGGCTTGCTTAAGACCATATAAAGACCTCCTCAAACGACAAACTTAAATAGGAGCAGCCTTGGTATATCCTTGAGGAGGTAACATGTACAACTCCTCATCAATATACCAATGCAAAAACGCATTATTTATATCCAATTGACGTAAAAGCCATCCTTTTGCAGTAGCAATAGCTATAAAAAGCCTCACAGTAGCCATTTTAGCGACTGGAGAAAAACATTCATTATAATCCACTCACTCAATTTGATTATAGCCCATTTGCCACTAACTTAGCCTTAATTATAGCCCTTTGGCAAAATAGTCAAATCCTAAGTATGATTATTATCAAGGGCTGTCAATTTAGCCTCTATAGCATTCAACCAATTCAAATTAGTTTTAGCTTGCTCAAAAGAACTAGGTTCTTCAATATTAGACATATTTGCTAAAAAGGAATGATAATCTGATGTAAGATAGGAAGAGAGTACAAATGGATATGTAGGAGGTGTATGAGAATAATTAAGCACAGTAGGGACAACAACAGGAGCAATATCAGTAACAGAAGTATGTGAAACAAAATTATCTAACCAGTTAGGCCTTCAGGTCACACGAGTACTCCTACGAATAGGAGCTAGACTCTGCGCTATATCAATGGAGCATGGAGTATCAGAGAAAGAGAGAGCTAAAAAATCCGAAGAATTCACATCAAGATTTTCAGCTGATGAGGATTCTTGAGACACAACAAATGGTAAAACATTTTGATTGGGCAAAGGAACTGATTCTGGATCCAAGGAAATGGACTGAAAAGGAAATTTATTTTCATAGAAAACAACATCCCTAGAAATGAAAATTTGATGGCTTTGCAAATCATAAAGTTTGTAGGCCTTTTGCCCCAAAGAATAACCAATAAAAACAGACTTGAAGGCCCTAGGTGCAAATTTGTCTTTATAAGGAAAAGTATTAGAAGCATAGCACAAACAACCAAAGGTTCTCAGGAAATTATAATCAGGTTCCTTATGAAAAAGAATAGAATATGAAGACTTCCATTTTAGAACAGGAGTTGGAAGCCTATTTATGATGTAGGTAGCAGTTAAAATAGAATCTCCCCAAAATTCTTTTGGTAAATGGGACTGAAACATAAATGCTCTAGCAGTTTGCAATAAATGCCTATGTTTTCTTTCAACAACTCCATTTTGTTGTGGAGTATAAGGAGAGGTTTTCTGGTGTATAATTCCATAGTTGGCAAATATTTCCTGATAACTATGACTCAAGAATTTTGTCCCATTTTCTGTTTTAACAACCTTGATTGTAGCATGAAATTGATTTCGGATATGTTTAAGAAATTTCTTTAAGAAAGCTGAAGTTTGACATTTGTGTTTGAGTAGGAAAGTCCAGGTTATTCTAGAAAAATCATCTACTATGGTGAGTATATAGTATGCTCCACTAATCGACCCTTGTTTGTAAGGACCCCAAAGATCCATATGAAAGAAGGGTTGTTTGCAACTCCAGTTCTGACAACCGCGGGAATGGGAATTCCCAAGATTGTTTTATGGAAGATCACTCCCTTAAAGACTTGAAGATGGGAACCTGTGGAAAGTTCCTTCCTTTCTCCTCTCTACTGACCAGGAAAGCTGCTACCTTGTGGGCTTGAAGGTGGAACCTCCTCTGCACACCCTATCGAGCTTGAAGATGGATGTGGCAAATAATCAAACACCTTGTCTGCTTCAACACAAAGGTAAGTTTGCTGTAAATCGTTGGTTTTCTTTGAACTTCTCTTCAATTTCAGCTTGTAGACAGAATATTGATGTGTGTAAATTGCTACTTCCTCACATGGATCTGTGTATGTATGGTTAGGGTATATGTATGGAAATGGTATGTTGGCACTGTACCGAAGATGAACTTCTGGTACAACTTTCTGGTTTTGTGTGTGTATCCTAGGGGCTAACTACTCACTCTTCTCTGGACTGATTTTCTTCTGGAAACTCAACAAAATCGACAAACCAAAACAGAACAAACACAAAGCTTCTTCAAAAACTATTACTCCACTTCTAAACTTGTTGCTGGAAAATCAAAACAGAAAAGACAAAACTAGCTAAACAGCATGGACTGAAATTAAATACTGCTGAATGTTGAAAAATTTCGATGTTCACTCTCAAAATAACTTCAAAGTAGTATCAGTTTTAAGGAAAACAGAACAACCACAAAAAGGTACTTCAAACTCTAAAATTCAACTTCTGGAAAAACAAGCATAACATGAAGAGACTTAAACATGAACTGAACTTTGTATTGATGTGTTCAGATTTTAGAATACACTCTCTTGCTTGAAAAGTAAAACTTGAGCTTCATATATAAGCTCTCTACATCTGATACAAATTTCTGAAG
>JAOTAX010000197.1:4509569-4526679 GCA_025629825.1 Erythroxylum guanchezii
GTGTTTCATAGCTCACACAAGTTATCCTCATGGATCCCAACAACAATACGCAGCCTCGCCAGAATCAGGCTGAACCAATATCTATTAAATATCAGGTGAAATTCAAATAATTCAAAGGTTTAAATGCAAAAAAAAAAAGAGACTAGATATAAATTGAAATGCAGCAGGCAATTTTGGGTATAAGCAATCACGAAGACCCAGTCGCTGCAACCTGCAGCCACTACTGAGGCCCCACAGCCACCGTAGCCAGCCACAACCCCTGCCTATAGTTACTATAGCCAACAGCCTCCGCACCCGCAGCTGCCACATCAGCAGTGTCCCCGCAAGGTCTGAAGCCTCGTAGCTCCTCTCTATGCTTTGTTTACTTCCCGCCATGTCGAAAGTCATAAACTTAAAAATAACGGTCGATTTGAAGGAGAGAATCGTAATAGAAATGAGAATAAATATAATAAGAAACGATAATGAATATTATTATTATAATTATGATGATTGGTTAAGAGAAAGAAATGATTAACATTATTAATAATAGTATCTGGTTTGTAAAAAATATTAAGAAATAAAAATTTATTATATTGTAATTAATTAATTATAATATTTGAATTAATAAATGAATTATATTTTAACTAGTTATATTGTAACTAATTAATTAATTATTTTAATTAATTATAATATAATTATTAACAATAATATGTTAATTAATTATATTTTAATTAATTAATTAATTACAATATGGTAATTAATGAATGAATTATATTTTAATTAATTAATTCATATATTTTAATTAATGAATAATTATATTTTAATTGTAATTAATTAATTAATTATAATTTAATTATTAATAATAATTTAATTAATTATATTGTAATTAAATTTATTTTAATTACTTAACTAATTAATTAATTACAATATTTTAATTAATGAATGAACTATATTTTAATTAATTAATTAATTATATTTTAAATAATTAATTATATTTAATTAATTAGTATTTAAAATATTTTTTTCAAAAAAGAGTCATTACTAGGGAATGAGTTTCATTCCTCTACTAAAATGAAGGGTATGGAGGATTCCCCAAAAGTGAGATATCAAACTATTACCTCTATAATGATAATCAACAACCAACCACTCACTTTTTATTCCTTCAATAACCAACCACTCACTTTTCATTCCTTACATATTAACCTCTTTCTCAACCCATCAACCAAGCACTCCCTAAACAGAGATTGCAAAAGGATGCATTTTGTCTAAACTCTCAGTGTCTAGCAATTCATTGATAGTGGATTGAGATAGAAACTGAATCTTATATGTTTAGATATATGTTATGATATTTTGAATATTATTTATATTTTGGGCATTATTTATAATTGGACACTTGGTTTTAGGAATTTCACTATGATGAGTATTCTACTTTGTGTGGGATTCTTTGAAGATGAGGTTTATTTAGGATAAAAATTCCAGTCATGATAGGATTTCATTGGAATCAAATCATCATATCTTGACCAGGATAAGATATGGATTTTTGGACTCTTCTTGATAGCCTATTTTGAGGATAATGGCTATCCAAGGTAACTGATTTTTTGGTGATTTTATCTATACTGGACAATTGATTTTCTTTGCCAATTGCTTGAATTTTCTAGGCTAAAATGTGTGGGAAAAACAACTACAATATGGTGACTTGACAGTTGGAATTTCGTGGACCTAAAACTATTTTTGTGAGCTAGTATTTTGGTGATTATATCCAGATTTGTTGTGTGTTTTTCTTTACGGGCTACATGACTTTGTAGGGTTGTCGATGATGTTGTTTTACATTAAAAACTTTCAGTAGTATTGGTGTAGTTACAACTCTTCGTGTATGACGCTTCAGTGATGAAACGTTTCTTGATTTGAGGTATTGAGTGGCTGCTGTGTGTGGGATGTTTCAGTGACACTATCGAAGGTTCACAACATTTTTTTGGTAGACAACTTTCCATTCTTTCGTTGAAGAAGTTACATTAGTAAGGGAGTTGTTTTCTCTTTTCAAGCGTCTTTGTTTATGTTTTTATTGTTTCAATCACTTGAGTTGTTTTATTTTCTCCTTTCTATGATCGGACATTGTTGATAAAATCTTCTGTTAAGATTAGCACAAGTTAGTCGTGTTATTAGGTACGATTTACTTTCACGGGTATTGAGGACGAGAGATAGTGTCAATGGTAGGGTGAGTTGGCTCTGTAAAGCCTTGAGTAAAACTATTATTGTTCTTTTGTGAAAGTGATTAAGTTGGGAGAGAGCCTCGCAGACGTAGACAAGTTGTGTTGAATTACGTTACCAAATCTCCAGTGTTGATTTGTTTATTTTGCATTTATTTTTTATTTTCGTTTGTGTTAGAAAATTTTCATTTGCTTTATATCAAGGAACCACAGATACATTTGATAGCAACTATAGCTGAAACAAAATTTTTGTGAAACTACATCCTTTCGAATTTACAATTGGTATCAAAGCAAGGTTTACCGAATCAGAACTTGGTACTTTAAGTTAGTGTAGATCCGTGTTTTGCAATTATAGCTACAAAAGAAGGAGCATCAATCATTAGGCCTTTGTTACTAGATGGTTCGAATTACCCTGCTTGGAAATCAATAATGAAAGTATTCATTCGAGCACAAGGAACTATGACATAGACTTCAGTGTTGAATGACTGGACACGTCCAATGACAATTGATGAAAAGAATGAAGCGATACATAAAGATCTATCTAAATGGACAAAAGCTAAAGAAGAGGGAGCGCTTGGCAATTCTCATGCATTGCATGCAATCTTCAGTGTTATCAATGAAGAACACTTTAGTATGATTTCTACACGTTAATCAGCAAAAGACGCATGGGACACATTACAAACAATACATGAGGGATCAAAATCAGTGATAGCTTCGAAACTTCAGATATTGGCCGCTAGATTTGAAGAGCTTAAGATGGATGAAAGCGATACTATTGGAGACATTCATAAGAGGTTGCGCGATATTGTCAACCAAGCACATCAAATTGGGAAAAAAATATTCGAATGTGAGACTTGTCAAGAAAGCTTTGAGATCACTACCTCTGAGATTCATACCGAAAATTGCAGCCATCGAAAAAGCCCATGATATCAATGAATTATCTTTGGATAAGGTAACTGAGATTCTTAGAAACTCTAAGATGAATTTTTTGAGAGATAAGGGTGAGAGAGCAAAGGATTGACACTGCAAGTTGAGGTTGGTAAAGCCGTTAATGATTTAAGAGATGAATCCGATGAGGATGAAGATATGATGTTGTTGATAAGAAATTTCAGTAAGTGGCTAAGGAAGGTGAATAAAAATAGACTTGAATTCATACATAATGGTGGGAGTCCTTCCAACAATAACTTCAAACTACAAGCAAAAGCAAAGAAGATACAATTTCATAAATGTCATTGTTTCGGACATATGTAAGCAGAATGTGTTAACGTTATTAAAAAGAGAAAAGGAAAGTCTTACACTAGCATATAGAGTGAAAACAAATATAAAAGTAAGTATGGTAACGAAAAATAAATTGTGAGTAATCATGCTACATTGGTTGCTTTAAACAACAAAAGTCTAGTTGCTTCCTTAGTATCAATTAGTGAAGAAATTGGCAATGAAAATACAAATGTTTCAGTTCTAAACTCAAATTCAGATTGTGAAAGCAATAACAACAACTCAGAATTCAAAAAGGAAGATATCTATAAGGTCTATGAATTAATGTGTGCAAAATGAGTGCAAACTATTAGTGTATATCCTGCAAACCAATTATAAGATATACTTTAATTTATCAGTTGTGATTCAAGTAGTGTCGTATTTTGACCTTATTTAATATTGGGTAGTTATATAATGCTTTACTAGGGGTGCTTATAACTTGTGGGCCTAAAAGAAGTTTCGATCTGCTGCTAATATTAAATAAGCCGACAGGGTTGCACACTAAGCAAACTGAACAATCAATGACCCTAATTTGGATTTGGGCTTTGGGCCTTAGAGTTTTCCTATATATATATGGATTTGGGCATTGGGCCTTAGGGTTTGTTTCTAATCATCCTATAAATTTAGCTGAGTATAAACAATTTAATTTGGATGCTTTGTTGACTAAGAATAATTTTTTGCATGCTTCCTTATTGCCACGACATTTTGATGTTGAGTTGGTGTGAGAATTTTATTGTGATTTGGATAAGGGAGTATTGGATGATTCAACTTTATGCTTTCATATGGTTTATGTGAGGAGGAGATTCATTAAGTTTGATTATGATTCGTTGAATACATTTTGGGGGAATTTAATCAGTCGTATGCATATGGTTTTAATGTGAGTAATGATATGTTGGTTAGTGTTTTGACCGGTGATAAATTGTCATCTTAACCTTCTGCTACTGCACTATATGTTTATGATTCTTCCTCTACATCTACTACTGATTTTTATGCCTCTTTATTCACTGAGATTGATCACATTGAAGACATTCTTTGTTTTGACATTGTTTTATCTCAAAGGGGAGATATATGAATGTTTATTTTCATTTGATATTTATGCTTTGTTGGTGACTACTCAATTCAAGGGGAGATTTCAAGGTATTTCTGTAACTATTAGTCTTGCTTTTTGACATCTTTTTATCCTAAGAGAGAGAAATTTGGATGATTGGATAATTGTTTATTTGAGATTATTGTTTCTTTAGATATTTCTTGAACTTGATGAACTTAATGTTATGTGAACTTGAATGTTATTTGAAAGTTATTTGAAACTCGATGTTCGATTAAGGGGGAGTTCTTATATATTATGTGGATTTGATGTTATGGGTTCAATTATCTTCTTAAAGGGGAGTTTCGATATGTGACAAATAATGCCAAAAAGGGAGGGATTGTTAAGGTATGCGCTATGATATTTTGAGCATTATTTGTCATTAGACACCTTTGGTTATTTGTGAAATTTCATTATGACGAGTATTCTACTCTATGCGAGATTCTTTGAAGATGAGGTTTTTCTAGGATAAAAGCTTATTTATGATAGGATTTAATTGGAATAAAATCACCATATCTTAATTAATATAAGATGTAGATTTTTTGTGATTTTTGGACTCTTCTTAATAGCCTATTTTGGGGATAATGGCTATGCAAGGCGGCTAATTTTTTGGTGATTTTATCTACATTGGACAACTGATTTTCTCTGCCAATTGCGTGAATTTTCTAGGCTGAATCGCGTGGAGAAAACTACTACAATATGGTGACTTGATAGCTGGAATTTCGTGGATTTAAAACTATTTTTGTGAGCTGATATTTTGGTGATTCTGTCCAAATTTGTTGTGTGTTTTTCTCCAAGGGTTGCATGACTTTGTATGGCTGTCAATGATGGTGTTTTACGTGAAAATATTTCAATAGTTTTTGGTGTAATTGGATCTCTTCGTGTATGATGTTTCGGTGATGAAACATTTGTTAATTTGACGTGTTTTGTGGCTGTTGTATGTGGGATATCTCAATGATACTATTGAAGGTTCATAGCAAATTTTTGGTGAACAATTTCACGTTCTTTCATTGAGAAAGTTACATTGATAGAAAAGTTGTTTTCTATTATCAAGCATCTTTGTTTATGTCCTTATTGCTTTAATCACTTGAGTTGTTTTATTTTCTCTTTTTTATTATTGAACATTGTTGATAAAACTATTATTGGCCATATTATTGGGTGTGATTTACTTTCACGAGTAATGAGGACGATAAATAGTGTCAAGGGCTGAGTGAGACGGCTCTATAAAGCCTTGAGTAAAACTATTGTTGTTCTTTTATAAAAGTGATTAAGCTTGGTGAGGGCCCACAGACGTAGACAAGGTGTGCCGAATTACGTTATCAAATCTCGAGTGTTGATTTATTTATTTTGTATTTATTTTTTTTGTTTTCGTTTGTGTTAGCAAATTTACAGTTCCTAACACAGTTGCTTTATATCAAGCAACCACATATATTGTTTATAACAACTGCAGGTGAAACAGAATTTTTGTGAAACTACATCCTTTTTGATTTACAACATATGTTACTGAAACGAAAACGTATATGTACTTGGAAACATGTCCATTAGAAGATAGAAAAAACAATTAACACTGAAAAATCCCAATAAAAAGATCAGGAAGAAACTTTCAGACACTTGTTGCTTCTCTCGGGTTGGCATTTAAACAAAAAAACTAAATCAAGGAAAAGCCAAGTGCACAACAAAAAAGTGACAATTGTAAAAAGAAAAAAGGAAAAGGTTTCTCCTTTCTAGGAAGTAATCTAAAACACATTGCAGTGAGAGTCAAGCTACATTTTGCTATGTGTAGAACTGTGGACCACCGATTGTGGAATGTATGTGTAATATTGGAGGCTTGTAGATGAGCTTGTGGATGGCTTGTATGTGAATTGTGAAGTATTATTTTGTAATTTTAAAAAAGTTTAATAATTATTTTATAAATTTAAAAAATTATCTTAAATGGTATTTGATATTAATTAATATTGGTATAGTCTCGTACCAAAATCAAATCTAATATCAATACTGATATGATATTCATGAGGTCAAAGAAAGAATAAAATCAATTCTCAAGTTAAATCGAGATTTTATTATCATTATTTCACTACATATACGATACGAATGAATCCTTAGCCCAACATCAACATTCACATAATAAAGTAGTTCTTTCGAGTTATACATATATACGTAAACATCTGTTCTTAAGGAACAATCAGGACCATAAGCTGCTAACCAGTTGGCATAATGGTTTGTTAGTTTTCACTATCAGATTCTCAATCTCAGCCCAAAAATTGTTAGCAAGCAACATTAGGAAGAGCATTGCGTAAACAACAAGGCAACAATAGTAAGGGACAGTCTCAATCCCAATCAATTTGGTTGGTTAAACTACTAACTCTAAGTAACAGTCAAATCAAGACTAAGAGATTACCTATTTCAATTATAATAAGAGAAACTACAACTTAATTAAATTAAATAATAATAAACACACAAAAACCTATACTACTTCAAATGTGATCCAGCCCAAAATTAAGCATCTCTCGCAGGCCTGCACCAAGCATAATGGATCCTCAATAAATTATAAATCAACTAAGATCTATATTTTGTTAGAAGTAGTATATGGTTCTGTTCATCTAAGCATAAAATGTGGCTGGAGGAGCGATACAGAACCAATTACAGGCCCCACTTTATCCATAGAACTCTGAGGTGGCAGAATGCTATTGATGGACGATCCATCCACGCAATCTTTCGCTTCCACAAAAATCTCAAGCCTGCTGTTTCTGAAGAATAAAGCACCCACTCAAAAGCATTTGGCTGAACCAGGAGGGATCTAAAGAACAAGAGACAACAATGGCAACCACAATCTCAACTTCATCAACTGTTGTTGGCTTGGGCACTAGTTCCCTGTCGTCCCTTTCTCGCTCTTCTTCAACCAAAAGAGTTTGCCTTAGCTCAGGTACCTCTATATACTTTTACTCAAAACACCATCCCTTCATTTAGTGATCGACAAGTAGAGTGTTGCATGTAATAACTGTTAATGGGTTTCAGGTTTCGTGAAATCTTCAGTTGCGGCTAGAAATCCGTTGAGGCAAGCTTGTGCTAATGGAGGAAGGTTCATGTGGTAAATTAATTGTGCTGAGATTGAGATTGAGATTTGAGTTACGTATTAGAATGTAATGGATGTGGGTTTTGGTACAGCTTTGAAAGGGACTGGTTACGAACGGATCTGAATGTGATAGGATTTGGGTTGATAGGGTGGTTAGCACCATCAAGCATTCCAGTAATTAATGGGAAAAGCCTAACTGGTCTCTTCTTCGAGAGTATTGGTGCTGAGCTCGCTCACTTCCCCACTCCTCCTCCTCTCACCTCCCAGTTTTGGTACGACAGATTTTCATTTCACGTACCATTATAAGTTACAAATATCACGTATTGGATAGTTACTGTTTCGGCTTTTGGGCTTTACAATCGTATTTTTATTCTTCATAAAACAAATCTTTGTAGACCGTAAACAATCAAGTAAGGTCCCACCGAGATTTGAACTCGGGTTACTGGATTCAGAGTCCAATGTCCTCACCACTAGACCATGGGACCTTCTAACTCTGGTTTAAACTAGTGTTGTATGTTTTTTTGTAGGTTGTGGTTGATTACGTGGCACTTTGGACTATTCGTCTGCCTTACCTTTGGGCAAATCGGCTTCAAGGGAAGGACCGATGACTACTTTTAAATTTCAAAGATAACGCTTATCTTATGCTGCCTGCTTTCCTCTGTAATCAAATCATGTACAATTTGGCATCTCAAATCTCAATTCTCAGCTTCCCCTTTTTAATTTATTCCAAATGTCATAAACCCTTTCAGTATCTCTTGACGATATTTTATGTTTCCTTGCTTATTTCAAGAAGAGGAGACAACATCTCGGAAGAATGTTTAGATAAAAGTTGAACGAAACAGCTAATCAGTATCAAATCATTGACTAATTAATTTATGGAATCGTGTCATGGGAGGGAAAAGAATATGGGATGAGAAATTTCTAGATAGGTTGGTGTTGGGATTATGCACCATATTTCTTAATTCATTGTCATGTGTTTGCATTATTGCACAATGATATGTTACAGTATTCGGTCTGACTCGTGTTATTACAATATTGTGATTTCTTTCATCATTGCTATCTTCTGAAAAGGGCTTATTCTTGGCACATGTGTAACAATATCAGAACATGGTTTTGTAGACCTATACATATTTAATACGATTAGATGAAGAAAAACTATATAAACTGTTTCTTAGCAATAATTCTCTTCCATGTCATGTACTAGTTAATTTTATAAAAATGATTTCTTTGTAGCACTTTTTCTGTTACATCTCAACTAAACAATTTTAAAAATTAGAAGAAATTATTAAATATGGCATAATTGTCGACTTAGTGCCTGTTTAATTGAGCTTTTAGATGGTGAATAAATATATTTTTTGACTGTAAAACTTTTTTTTTTATAAATTGAGTGTTTGACTGTAAGATAAAAAAGTACTTTTTTTAGTAGATATAGCTTTTTTGGCAGCTAAAATATAACTTTTTAAGAAACTCAAATTTAGAGTTTTTTAAAAAAGTACTTTTTCAGTAAATTTTTCAAATCAATTAATGAGCTTATTTTTTAGTCTCTTTTGCTCTTATGTTTTACACATAATTCTCACAATACTGACAAACCCATCTTCACGTTTATTTTGAGAATGATATAATATTATTTAGCTTTTTTATATGTTTTAATATTTATTTTTGATATTAGTTTTATTTATGTTATAATCCTATAAAAGATTTGATTAGATATATTTTCATTTATGTTTCATATAGTTTAAAATTATATAATAATTAATATATTGTACTTTGCATATTGTTTAATATATTTTAAATAATATTTATATTTTAAATAATTTTTATTACAAAATAAAATATAGTTAAAAATAAAAATATTTTTTATTTTTATGTTGTCAAAAAGTCTATTGTATGAAGCTCTTTCAAAAAAATCCCTTTTAAAATGACAACCAAACAGTCAATTGACTTCTTAGAAAAATTTTTCTAAAAAGAGACTTATAGATAATCTTTAATAGTATAAGCCTAATCAAAAAGAGGCTTAACATGTTGGCCTTAGCCTTACAAGCTACCCACAAAGTATCAAATATATTAACCTAATGGAATTGATATCCCATTTATAAAGTTCACATCTCATTAATTTATTTATTTTTTGCCTGGCATTGATTAATTATTTTAAATGTAGACGTGGGATAATATATTTATATTCCCATTAAATAATCTCTCTAAATACTTTACTTCTTTAGCCGTGAAAATCAATCACACAGAATCAAAGAATCACTCCCGTGAATGAGGAACAGCACTTAGACGTGGTGACGACGAGAATGGCTGCCCATTTCAGCCACTCGATGTCTCTGCCCAAAAGCTCCAAACATTCTAGAGTTGTTACTCAAGGTTGTTTTAATTTTTATTTCTAGTTTTTGTTTTTTGTTTTATTTTTTTTTCTAATTTTCAAAAATTATGAAAATTATAAATAAGTAAAATTTATTTTGTGGTTATATTTTTATAATATGATTTACAATCAAAATGAATTAATTATTAATAAGACTTATGAATAATTTAAATTTACTTAATAATTTAATTAAAATTTTTGTAATAAAATAATAAGAAAAATGATATATAAATAAATATATTTATATATAAAATAAATAAATTAATTTATGTTAATAATAAGAAAAATGGAAGTAACGTTGCCTAAAGTTTTGGTTCTATTCTCCTGTCCTAAAAAATTTTCTAAAGCTGTCAGACTAGATCAGCGGCTCTCATTCATTTTCGTGGCGGGAAGGGAAGATTCGGAGTGATTGATTGATTACGAATTGGCAAGTGTACTGGCACACTTTGTTATTTTGTTATTTGTCAACATTTGTGAAGAAGTCCCCTGCTTTTTGGTTTTTTATTTCAGCTTCAGCCCTCTGCAACGTGATATGTTGGAAGCGGATTCTATCTATGACACGATTGCAAACTCACATGTGATGCGTTTCAGTATTTTTCACTCAAATTTATCCTTTCCCCACATTTTCTTGTCTTACAGTTGTTTGGTTCTTTTTCCTTGAATCTCTTTTTCTTTTAGACTGAATCTATCTCTTTTTCTTGCTTTTGGGTTTGATGAATTCTAGGTAAACAGTGTTGGACTTGCCCAAAAAGAGTACACTACAGGTTTGATATTTAGTGGGTTTTCAACGTCGTGCTGTCACCTTTACCCTCTTTGAATCTTTCCTTTCAAGTTCGAAATCTCAGATATCTATCTGCTTTCTCAAGTTTTGGCTTCAAGCTATCTGTTTACTGATTCTGACTACTCTGTATGGACACTGGACATCAATGCTTAGCCTTTAATGCCCATGTAATCTTCTGAATGCTGAAGTCATTACGATTCAGCGAAAATCACTCCAGTTCTGCACAAAATTTTTGCCAAAAGATATCATCACCGCTTAACTGCCCTCATCCCCCATTACTTCTCTCCAACTGTTTTCACACCAATCTTTCAATTCTCTACATTCGATAGAATCTTTTCCTATCTTTATATTATTGCTATTTCAAGAAATAGTAGCTGAAAAAGACTGCTCTTTTTGAACAAATACTAAGTGAACACTTGGAATTTGGCCCCATCTAGGGCAGAGCATATATGGAAGCTGTCAAAGCGAGAGGGCACTGTAAGATTAGAAAGAGAGGGAACTCATCATCTTCCTCATCGTCATTGGTCCGGAAGTACAGATTCAAGCGAGCTATTTTGATTAGAAGGAAAGCTGGGTCTACGACACCTGTACCAGCCTGGAGGACAAGCACAAAACCTCCCAATTCTATAATGCCAAATGATGAATCTAACAAGTGTCAGTTTTTCCTCAGTGGCGGCCAAACCAATGAAGTTTCTGTTACTTCAAGAAAACTGGCCGCTGCTCTGTGGGAGATTAACGGAAACCGTTCTACTGCTGAAAAGGAATTGGAGCTATTACAGGACAAGAAAGAGTTGAGAAGAGGGAAAACCTTTTCAAGGTTGCCACATTTGTCAGATCCATCTCACCGTATCATTTCAGAGGTGGAAAATCTATTTGTTATCTCTTATTTTCTTGTACCGATCTGTATAAAGTTCTTGTCTTATGTATTTCTTGTTTCGGTTCTGCAGAAGAGTGATTGTTCTAGAGGAGATGATCATTGGACAAGAACATCGGTGGTGGTTTCAAGGAAGCATCAACTTGCTGATTGTAATATGGAAAACTTGGACTCTATTAATAACGCCCGTTTGATCGAGGTAAAAAGCATATATTTTCTATTAATGAAATAGAAACATCTGAAGTATTAATTATCTGTAAGAGCTTTTGCACTTAACAAGTTTCATTCTTTTCCACAAAATACAGATTGAAGCTCAAACCGGAAGGAAAGTTCACACCACAGAAAGTACAGATGGAATTAAGATTTGTTTGAAGGATGTAAGTAACAGGCTCAGAACATCCAAAGAGCTTGTGAGAGCTCTGAGCCATATATGGGGTCTTGAAGAGCGTCATTCATCAGGCATGTTCCTTGTCTCTGCTCTAGGAGTTGAACTAGAGCGAGCACGAGCCCAGGTCAACCAATTGATTAAAGGGCAGCGATCCACTCGCCATGGATTTGATGACCTGATCAGGCGTTTTGAAGAAGAAAAGGCAGCTTCGAAAAACAGAGAGCGGAAGAGAATTCAGAATGCCATAGCACACATTGCAGAGGAGCTTGAAGTAGAGAAGAAACTAAGATCGCAAACTGAAAGATTGAATAAGAAGCTGGGTAAAGAACTGGCAGATACAAAGGCATCTCTGTCAAAGGCCGTGAAAGAGCTTGATGCGGAGAAGAGAGCTAAGGAGATACTGGAGCAAGTCTGTGACGAATTAGCCAAAGGGATTGGAGAAGATAGAGCCGCGGTAGAGGAACTGAAGAGAGAATCAGCAAAGGTTAGAGAGGAAATAGAGAAAGAGAGGGAAATGCTACAACTAGCCGATGTGCTGCGAGAAGAACGAGTACATATGAAGCTCTCGGAGGCAAAATACTATTTCGAGGAGAAAAATGCAGCCGTGGAGTGCCTAAGACATGAGCTCGAGAATTACGTAAGGGAAACACTTGGCACAAAAAATAAGGGCAGCTTTCCAAATTATGACAGGATAAAGGAACTTGAAGCTTACCTGGAAAACACCAAATTTGGACCATGGCAAAGCTTGGTGACAGAACAAAATGAAGAGGAGGCAGTAGCAGATGGAGACGGAGACGATGGAGATAGTTCGGTTGACAGTGACCTTCATTCTATAGAATTAAACATGGACAAGTGCAGCAGAAGTTACGAATGGAGTTATGCCTGTGAGGATAATCATGCTCTAAGAAATCCAATGCTGCTACTGGCAGACAACGGTATCAAGGCAAGGAAGTCGATATCTGACAATATTCAGTGGGAAAGCATTTCGTTGCAGAGAAGAGATGGCAGTGGCATTGTGAATTCATAAGTAAAAAGCAGGAAACTCTCGATGTGAATGAATGATGATTGGACCTACCTGAGGTTGGCTGGCTGTGGCATTGAAATATATACGAAATATACACCAATAATGCAAAACTTACAAACTTCTTTCTTTCCAAAAATGAGATTTGTTCTGTCGTTCTCTGTTTTCTATAAACTTTCGGGATTTCGTTCGACAGTATCTCTAGGTTAATTCCTAAATTAGTGTTAGTGTTTATATCTAAAAGGTTAAGACTTCTAACCTTATAAAAAATTTAATTTTTTGATTCGATTTATTTTAATAAATTTATTATCAAATTATTCATTTTATTAATTAATATATTAATTTTATTAATTAATTAATTTTTATTTATAACTCTTTTTTTAAATTAAACTTTAAATTACAAATTATCTCTTTCAATTATATTTTAAAATTTTCAAATTTATTTAATCTCTGACAGTCTTAAATTTTATTCATTCTTTAACTAGTTTATGATAACATAATACCGATTAAACCTTTTAAATATCAAACCTTTCACTTTATTAATTTAATTTTCAGTCTGATTTTTTAAACATAACTTATAACTACTATTTATGTAATTTTATGCATTAATTTTAAATTATCTTTTTATAATTTATCGAATTTAAAAAAATATTAAATTTGGTGCTCATCTAATTCAAATGTCAATAATTTGAATTTGTGTTTAATTATTATTAAAATTTGATTCATTAATTTTGAGTTTCACACACCCACACTCATCAGTTCCTACTATACTGGTACTCTACACGACACGACAACCAACCTCGACAATCTCAAGATGAAGGCAGTTTTATAGCGAACAAGAAGAAACCATAACGCATAATCACGCAAACAACACAAAGCCACAGAACTAAAAGAACACGAAGATTCCGTAAATGGGGTGTGTTCATTTTATCAATAGTGGCGGCGTGAGCTGAACCACGGTGGCTCCTCGGACAGTTGGAGCCCATTTATTGTTTCAGGACTATATAAAATATCTAAAATCCAATTGTCGTTTTCCCCTTTGTATCATCCGATATTTCTGTTTCGGCTGCTATTGTTCCTATGGAAGAACCACAGAGCTCCCCTTAGAAAAAAATTTCCCATTCTGGCGCGTGCGCTTTACTCGCTTTCTCTCTTCAGTCCCAATTACAAAGACTGAGCCAAGTGAGCTTAAGATTTGCCCAAATGAGCAGGCTTTCCGGCATCACTTGTATTTCGACGTCTACGAAGTCTCCATTTTTAGGATTATGTCCATTTCTATATCCTCCAAAGGTCTTATCTTTTAAAGCAAGCGCTCAACCAGGTTCAATTTAAATGAACCGTCTCTCATTTTTCTTTATCTATGACGATTTTGTTGTTTTCCTGTTGGTTCTATGGAAAATGGGATGGTTCTAAGAAAGATTGTTTCTTGTTGCTTTTCTCGGTAACTTTATAGGCCTTTTTTGGTTTGTATTGAAAATGTATAACTTGCATATGGAAAATGTACGGACCAGCATACAAAATGCCTAATTTTCCTTTAGCAGTACATAGCTTGACATACCACACCACCTATTTTCGTGTTGGATATTATTTCATGGAGATGGAGCTCCCATCACATTTCGTGTATGATGTGGGCATGGGTAGCTATAGTTGTAAAATTGAGCTGATCAAGAAGTGCCAATGCGATGCAAATCTTCCCACTCTCTTGTTGAGTTCAGTCAAAAAATATTAGAAGCAATAATATCGTTTTAGTCATCTTTGCGTGTCAAGTGGGAAGTAAATGTCTTGATGCTTATTTATGCAAAGAATTCATTTTAGACTTGCCTCATTTCGATATGTGGTCTTTTAGTCTCATCAACTGTCACCATATGGTTATGATGATTTGTTTTATGCAATGTAAACAGCTTTAACTTGACGGTCTGTAGCTATTCCTTTTTCTTTGTCTACATGTGGTTAAGTGTAAGTAAGCTAGGATTGGGATGGACAGAGTATTTTCAAGTGTCTGGTATTGTACTTACAGGTTGATTTATCCTTTCTGCTTTAAGATCTGTTGCAGATTTTAATGCTGCAAGTTATGCCATTTTCTTCATTTACTCAATCGTTTTTCTGTTCTTCAGTTGGTGAACTTTCAGAAGAAGATGTTTTGCAAATGTTCCTTCAGGAAAGGAAATCAAAAGGTGATTTTATATCCAAAGCTTCTGATATGCTTTGGCAGAGAGAAGTTCTGAAATTTGTTGATGAAGATGCTGGTAAACTTGCTGACTCTCCGAAAGAGACAAACCAGGTAAAACTGTTAGATTCAATTCTCATAACATCTAGGAAAGGAAATTGGTGGTGCTGGAAGGCGTGTCTTGCACTTTCTTCTTTGACTTCCTTGGTTCTCTTTCAAAGTAATACATTCTGTCATTTAAGCATTTAAAGTAGAAAAGGAAGGTAGTCCGATTGTTCACTAACTTTAATAAGATGAGGTTGATACCAATTACTTGCTTGAAAAAGAAGCTGCAATTGTTATGTTCATTTGTTGCCGCAGCAACTAATTGCTTATTGTGAAGGTGCTTCGATTATACTTCCTTTTGTTCACTGAAGAGATTCTAATGCGTTTGAGTGGTTTTCATTTGCATCTGCTTTTGGACATTCTTACCAAAATTTAATTTCTTAGTTCATCACTTGCATTCATTTGTTTTTTGGAAGATTCTGATGCTCTTTTTTCTTCACGTGTTCCATTAAAAAAACACTTTATGGCTGTAAAATGAATAGGTTATGGGAAGTGATAGCGATGATGGTTTCCTGAAGCTATCTAGAACGCAAGAATGGGTGTTAGGTAGCAACTCAGCACCAGTGAATAAGAAAGAAGTGTCTGAGGTATGTCATATTGTCATGATAGCTATTCAGAACTTATGGTTGGTTGTCATTTATACATTCATCTTGTTTACAGGGACTGCAAGATGATAGCGACAAAAGAAAGAAACTGAACTTTCTGAAGTATGAAGCTGTATGATACTTCCTTCAACTGAAGAATGCTATAATTTTTATTTCAGAACTAGGTTAAAGTTAGCTTGCCCTTCAATTAACATTTATGTTACTGATGGTATATGATGAAGTTATTGTTGGTTAACTGCTACTCCTTTCAGATACAAACTTTGCTTTTGTTTTTGAGCTTTACTTTTTATTGGTGTCCGTTTGTTCTTCGTCAGGGATACCGGAAAATTATGTGAAATCTGTTGTCATATAGATACTAGATTTTGTTATGACTAAATGTTTTCCCCTAATATATATATGTTCTTTTAAATTGACCTAAACCTCTTTACCTTCCTGTGGTCTATAGGTAAAGAGACCAAATTTTGATTTCCATTTCTTCCTAACTTCTTACTGTGTTTCATTTGTAGTCTATGGAGCAATTTATACCTAAGATATTATTTAAAAAGTATATAACATTGTTGATTCTTTTTCTTCTCTGCAGCTCAAAAGGGAGTTGATGCTGTTGTCAATTGGTATTGGAATTGCTTGTGATGGTTATTGTTTGATAACTTTATCACTCCAGGTACGAGTTAACAGACAAAAGCAACATTATTATAAATTTGTCACTGTTATAAGAAGTAAAAATGAATTATAATTTGAGTTCTTTGCTGATTTAACTGAATTGTTCATCACTTTATTGTCCTGAATACATAAAAATGACCTGACAGTATAACTTTTTTCATTTGCACACTGAACTTCCGAATGCAATTTTAAATGCCTGTACATTCCGTAAGGTCCACGTATGGATTGTTTAAAGCACTATTTTGTTCATACTAAAATGATACCTTTAGTGGTTTCTACACCTGTCATGTTCCTTGGCTTATTTACAAGCGGTATTCAAGCTCTTATTTTTGCAACCTCAGCTGCGGCTTTTATAAGCGAATCCATGGAGGGGCATCGTTTAATTGGAAATGATTAACAATAGAAAATGGATTTAAACTCCGTGAAACTGAGAACTCGTCCTCATTCTTCAAATAAATTCTCTCCTAAGTGAAAAATTAAATTATATAAATTATAAATTAAGAGAACGGAAGGGGAAATAAGGCTAGGGCAACAATATCATACAAGA
>JAOTAX010000197.1:4566692-4578001 GCA_025629825.1 Erythroxylum guanchezii
GAAGGTGTAAATTGTTGTATTGAGAACTTTGAATTTATACAGATTGGAAAGGAAAGTCTAAGCTATTTACGTGCCTAAGTATTTGCCTAAACTTCAGCTAAGTGTACTGTTACAAAACTTCATAGTTGACTAATTTAATAAGAAGATTACAAATAATATTCTAATGGATATGGACTGTACAGTAGGCTCTATTAGTACTTAGTTAAGGGGTATGTAAATAAATCAAAGAGAATAGAATGAATGGTAATAGTTGGTTAATTATTATGATTGATTAAATAGTTTTTTTCATACCCAAATTCTAGGTAATGGTCCATTCCTTCCATGAGTAAGAAGAATGGGTTTTGAGAATTTGACATTTTAGAATTTGACATAGGGGTACGGAAGTATCTTGATTGATTCCCAATAATTTTTAATTTTTTAATTAAATATAATTAATTAAAATGTAATTAAAATATATTAAATTAATTAATTGATTGATTAAGATAAAATATAATTAATTAATTAAAATAATTAATCAAGATAAAATCTAATTAATGAAATGATTAATTAAAATCTAATTAAGATGTAATTAATTAAATGTAATTAATTAATTAAAATATAATTAATTAATTAGCTAATTACAATGTAATTAATTAAAATATTATTCATTAATTACTTAAAATATGACATCATTTGTATTATCAGAGGAATTTAAATTATATTAAACCATATTACTTGATTTTACTATAACAATGGAATGGTGAATATTATAATTGTGTCGATAAATTGCATAATGTTTTGGATAATTAAACTATATTTTGAGGATATTATGTGACTAATGATATGTTGATACAAGAAAATACTATAGTATTTTTTTCTTCGAGAGCTATTGGAAAGGAAAATCTGCAATATACTTAATTTTAAACGTTCTGTCATTATAATTAGGGTGCATAAATTAAAAATAATCATTTAAAATATATTTAAAATTTGATATAAAACAAAATTTTATTTCTTAACATTTTTAACAAATCAACCACCATCAATGGTAATGGTAATCATTCTTTCATCTTAACTATCCATCATAATTATAATGATTATATCCATTCTCATTTCTCACTATATTCATTCCCATTTTCATTCTCATTGCCCTCTGTGAACCAAGCGCTTTCTTAAAGTTGTATAACTTGTACCTATGTACAATACAGCACCATTATAGTATCCACTAGTATTGAATATCATAGAGATACATTTTTTAAGATTAAAAATAACTTTTGATTTTTATATAATTTAAATTTAAATTTATATAATAGCTAAAATTAAAAATATTTTAATTTTTTTAGTCATAAGCTCAATTTATTAAAATAAATATAAAAATTTTATTTTCTAAATATAATAAGCAATTTTTACGCTTAGAAATATTTAAACATACAATTTTAAATTAACCTTTTTTAATTTACAATTTTTATCTAGTATTTTCCAGTATTTTTGTTTCTACCTCTATACTAACTGTTATAATTGATAAAATGAAAACTTGCAGTAAACTCTGATACAAGTATCTGATATGATATAATCTATTTTCAATACCAGCTTTTGTTTGGTCAATATAATTACATAAAATTGGTCACGGTTTAATGAGTGTGCACTAATAAATTGATGGGTTTATATAATAATATGTAAATTTTCTGGCTTCGATAAAATTTTTAATAATAATTTAGCGTAACATAATGAAAATTGATTCAACTAATATTTATAAATTTGGATTGTTTTCCCTAATAGTTAGGCTATGATTGGTTGAATGTAAGATTTTTAATGAAATGAAATAGTTTATGATGAAATGGAATGGAGTGTAAATTGATGTAATATTAGAAAATTGTTATTTAAAAGGGATGAA
This sequence comes from Erythroxylum guanchezii, assembly GCA_025629825.1. Lineage (NCBI taxonomy): Eukaryota > Viridiplantae > Streptophyta > Magnoliopsida > Malpighiales > Erythroxylaceae > Erythroxylum > Erythroxylum guanchezii. The sequence goes on from JAOTAX010000197.1 coordinate 4,568,563, forward strand.
ATGGTTCATAATGTAATATAGTGAAATATTGTTTGAAAGAAGGGTTTATAATATAATATAGTAAAAAATTGTTTATCATTTTACATTCCATCTTAAAACCCTAAATTAGAGGTTTATCATTTTTACTGTTTATGATGGAACGAGATGCAATATGAAATTCTCCTCTTTCATTTTATTCTTTTTCATTTTTTTATAAACCCTCCTCCCAAACGATAGAATAATATTACATTACATTAATAAACTCCCAACTAAACATAGCCTTAGTCATCCCAGAAAATGTAAATTTTCAGTGGTCACTCAAATGTGAGAGATTTAAACTAATAAACATATTGGGACAAATGTGTGACCTTTTGAGTAACTGGTAAGGTTTCCTTTGTAACCCAAAAGTCATAAGTTTGAGTCACAGAAACAGTCTCTTTGTAAAAATGAAAATGAAAAGCTATAAAAGTCTTGTGTACTAGAGTTGTTGTTGTTGTTGTTTTGGAGATGGAAGGTATCAAAGAGCTCTTTAGACCCTTACAAAAAGAAAGCCTTGTATAGTAGAGTTGTTGGTGTTATTGTTGTTGTTTTAGAGATGTAAGATACCAAAGTGCTAAATGTTCGGTCGATAGAGTAGACCTATTTGCATTTATATTTTCACTATTAGCAGAAATTTAAGTTCATGGTAGTGGTTTGCCTCGTGGAATTGGATTTACTTGCAAATAAATTTAGCACACTGATCACTTGGTTATAAGAAATTAGGTAAATCAAAGTACAAGTTATTGTGCATACCAACATTTTCATCCATTTCTAAGACTCTCCACTCCAATTCGAGTTTTGCTTTGGTAGGGTTTTTCCACCAAGCAGTGCGGTGCTTGAACCCGCAGTCGGACTTTTGAGTGTCTGTTCCAGTGGATTACGAGTCGGTGATCGTGCCGAGTTATCTTCTTATTCATTCGTTTTGATTTCTGTTTTATCATATCTTAGATCAATGTAAACTCCTTTTTTATGTTTACATCAATATTTTATGTTTCTCATTTGGTCACAAATATTTTCTTGTAGAAAAAACAAATATTTTCTTGTAGAAAAAAACATTTACATGGCTTCAACTCTTTTTCTTTTTTAAGAATATAAAACCACATTATTTATATGGACTCATCATCATCATAGAGATATTCCTATCCCTCTATCATCTAGGATTTGATTGTAATTGTAAAATCCATATTATGCTAGTTTCATACTAAATAAATCTATAAGAAGTTCAATTATATAATGCTTAGACATCTCTATAATTTGATCCTAAAAAGTAAAAGAAATTGCAGCTTTTAGCTAGGCTGAATATGATAAATGAATCTATTTCTTGAGCACTCTTCATGATAAATGATTCTGAATCGCAAGCACTCTTCATGATCTTATTTAAATGAGTTAAGCAGGGACTCTTCATGTTAAGAATCCTTTATGGATTTTTTATGTGAAGGAACTAAGCATATCTTATATGAATCGTTGAGTATATTATTTAATTTTAAATTATTAAATTATTATATATTTTTTAATAATTAGACATTAATTGTTAGAGTATCTCATATTGACTAAATATGAAAATATTAAACAATTTATAAGTGATAAAGGCAACTATCCAAATAACTAGTTCTAGTCATTCTGGTACTAGTTGACCCAAGCCTAATGCTGACTTATGACATATTTTGAAATCTCATATTGAAGAATTACAAAGATGGGGGAGTCTTCTTAAGTTATAAAAGGAAGATTCCTTCACCTATCTTAAGCATCCCAAAATTGTCTTTCATAAGATAAAATTCCTTATCTTCTTTTATAATATTTTACTTGTATTATTTCTAGAAAATAGTGAAATATTAATTTAGTAGTGTTCGAGGAAGTAGGCATAATTGGCGTAACCTTGTAAAATTTTGGTGTTCTTTATTTGTCTATTTAATAGCTATTGTCGGGTATAGTTATAGTGAATTATTGTGCTATTAAATTACATGTCTAGGAAAATTCTGTTTAGGATATTGGAATTTAAGTGGGACCATCTGTGACCCTACATTTTTTACTGGGAATTTACCTGGTGTGATTTTTCAGTACAATCGTTCACACTCTATTCACCTAGGCAATAGTGGTCAAGGTGAATTTGTCATTACTGGTGGAAATTAATCTGGAGTTTCACAACAATTGGTATCAGAGTCAAGGTTTTTTCTTAGTATGCCCTGTGGTTGCAACGTAGTCTGATCTTTCACATCAGAAAAGAGTTTTCTTTGGGCTATTGGCATTCCGCATTGACAGCTATTGAATAGAAATTGTAGCAGAGATGACAGAAATCAAAGATACGAATGCACTAACCACGTCAATAGCTTCTACCTCGTCTATTGTAATAAGGAATGCTGTGACAAATACAAAATTTGCGGTGGAGATTTTTGATGGTAAGGGTCAATTCGGCATGTGGCAAAGTAAAGTTCAAAACGCCCTTTTTCAGCAAGGTCTTAACATCGCCATTGAAGAAAAGAAACCAAATGATGTTGAGGAGAAAGATTGGAAGATTATAAATCGTTTGGCATGTGGTACAATTCAATCATATCTTTCCAAAGAGCAAAAGTATGCTTTCTCGAAAGAAACTTCTGCATCTAAATTGTGGAACTCGTTGGAAGAGAAATTCCTGAAGAAAAGCAGTCAGAATAGGCTTCATATGAAGAAGAGATTGTTTCGTTTCTCTTATATTCCAGCTACCCCTATAAATGATCACATCACCAGTTTTAATCAATTAGTTACTGATTTAATGAATTTGGATGTGACATTTGAAGATGGAGATCTAGCTTTGATGTTGTTGGGATCCCTTCTTAAAGAGTTTGAGTTTCTTGAAACTACTTTACTTCATGAGAAGGTTGATGTGTCTCTTAGTGAAGTTATAGCTGCTTTGTACAGTCATGAATTGAGAAGGAAGACAAAGGAAGAACGTACAAGTGGAGCAACAGAAGCTTTGGTAGTCAGAGGCCGTTCGCAGAGCCAGATTAAATGAAAGAAAGGGAGATCGAAGTCGAGGCTTAAATTAAGAAAAGATGAATGTGCCTTTTGTCGGGAAAAAGGTTACTAAAAAAAAGATTGTCCAAAACTGAAGAATAAAAACAAACCTGATAAGGGAAGGGCCATTGCAAATTCAAATGTTGCTGAGTGTGAAGATGTAGACCAGATCTTTCATTAGTTGTTACATTCTCAATAAGCCCTTCTAATCCATGGCTGTTAGACCCTGAATTTTTATTATTATTTATTTATTGATTTAATTGCTTAACTATTTTAGAATTGAGTCCATTAATTTGGTAAGTATAGGTTGAAATTAGAAATTTAGAAGGGAACTGTTAGAATTAAATTAAAGGATGGTATGGTGTTTGAGAAGATTAAAGGAGTTAGTAGATGGGTTAAATGAAAGAAGGGGCAAAATGAGAAGGACAAGGTAAATGAAGGCTAAAATGGGAAAGACCATTTAAAATGGTCTTGAAATAAGAAAGAAGAAGGAGAAGTGTCGTGAGAAGCTAAGAGAAGAGAGAAAAAAACGTAGAGAAAGAAGAGAAGAAGAAGAAAATCATGGGAAGCTTAGAAGGAAGAAGAAAGAAGAAGAAAAGGAAGATGAAATCAATTTGTTAGAGGTAAGTTTTAATCTTTCTTCTTGCTCGGTTTAAAAAGGGATTAAATAGAGATTAGGGTTTGTGTTGGGAATGAAGGAAGAAAGAAGAGGAAGATGAAACCATACTCTTGTCATCTCATCAATCGCTTTTCGTCAACTGCTATTGGTGGTAAAACACCATTGGAAAAATGGTTTGAAAAACCTGCTACAGATTATGATTCCTTACATGTGTTTGGTTCCACTGCATACTATCATGTTAAGGAGTCAAAGTTAGATCCACGTGTAAAGAAAGCAATTTTCATTGGGATTACCTCTAGTGTAAAAGGATATCGTCTTTGGTGCACAGAGTAAAAGAAAATAATTTTCAGCAGGGATGTTTCCTTTGATGAATCTACCATGTTAAGAAAGGTGAAAATTGAAAATGTTAAGCAGACAGATGGTAATCCAAAACAAGTGGAGTTTGAAGGAAGAATTGTTACCCCAACAAATGATGAAGCATATGTAGAAACTCTTATGGTAGAAGAGGAGCCAGATGAAGAAGAGGTTCCAACCTAAGAACGTCCACAACAATAATCACTAATTGTATTGAGAAAGCCAAAAAGGAACATTCAAGTACCTGCTCATTTTGTTAATATGGTCACTTATGCATCTCCAATTGAAATTGATGACATTCCTATCACTTATAAGGAAGCAGTCCAAAGTTCAGAAGAAGATAAATGGAGGATAGCCATTAATGAAGAAATACATTCCCTTCATAAGAATCAAACGTGGAAGCTAGCTAGTCTCCCAAAGGGAAAGAAGGCAATTGGATGCAAATGGGTATATGCAACGAAAGTTGGATTGCATGATAAGGATAATGTTCACTACAAAGCAAGTCTGGTGGTCAAAGGCTATGCTCAGACAGAGGGAATTGATTATAATGAAGTTTTCTCTCTAGTTGTAAAACATTCCTCCATTCGAATTTTGTTGGCTTTAGTAGCACAATTTGACATAGAACTAGTTCAATTGGATGTAAAAACTACATTTTAACATGGAGACTTAGAAGAGGGAATCTATATGACTCAGCCCCAAGGCTTTAAAGTTGCTGGAAAAGAGAATAAGGTGTGCAATCTTGAAAAATCGTTGTACGGATTGAAGCAATCTCCGAGGTAGTGGTGCAAGCGATTTGACAAGTTTATGATGGGGCAAAAGTACACAAGAAACAAATATGATCATTGTGTGTATTTTCGCAACCTACAAGATGGATCCTACATCTATCTTCTCCTGTATGTTGATGATATGTTGATAGCTTTAAAGAATTAAAGAGAAACTTAGAGATTGAAGATTCAGCTGAATCGGGAGTTTGAAATGAAGGATTTTGGTGAAGCCAAGAAAATTCTCGGCATGGAGATAAGTAGAGATAGAAAGTTAGGGAGACTATATTTGACTCAAAAGCAATATTTGAAAAAGATACTACAACATTTTGGCATGAATGAGAAGTCAAAACCTTTTAGTATTCCGCTCGCTTCTCATATAAAGCTCAGTGCATCCCTATCTCCACAGAAAGATGCTGAATGAGAGTACATGACTAAAGTATCGTATGCAAATTTGGTTGATAGCTTGATGTATGCTATGGTGTGTACAAAGCCTGACATTTCACAGGCAATTGGGGTTGTGAGTAGGTATTTGCATGCATTTGGAAAAGAACATTGGCAAGCTGTGAAATGGATTCTCCGATACATTCTGAACATCATAAATGTTGGTTTGGTATTTCAGCGGGATAAGTAAGACGGTCAATATGTAGTTGGATATTGTGATTCCGACTATGCCGGTGATTTAGATAAACGTTGATCAACTACTAGCTATGTGTTTACTCTTACAAAGGCACCAGTCAATTGGAGGTCTACCTTACAGTTAACAGTTACTTTGTCAACTACAGAGGTAGAGTATATGGCAATTACAGAGGTTGTGAAGGAGACAATTTGGCTTCAAGGATTACTTGATGAATTGGGAATTAGACAGAAGCATGTCAAAGTACATTATTATAGTCAAAGTGTCATTCATTTAGCAAAGAACCAAGTTTATCATGCAAGAACGAAGTACATTAATGTCCATTATCATTTTGTACAAGAGGTTCTAGAAGAATGTGAAGTAGTCACTACAATAAAAATGACATACGGTAACAGGTGATAAGTATTATTAAATATGAATGGTAACATTAATGAGTATGCTATGACAGCCCATGTTACTAAAGATACGATGCTTTAGTAACAGTTTTGACATGTTATTGTCGTGTTTAATATGACATTTATTGATAGCTGTAAATGATTTTATATTATATTTTATAAATGTTATTAATTAACTGTTTGTAACATTTTTACACTGTTATATATTAACTTTTTACAACATCATTAACATGTAGTAGATATGAATTTTGTAACATTTTAAAAATGTTATAGATAAGTTTTCCACGACATTGATAGAATGTTGTTGTTGAGTTTATTATAGCATTTATTGATAGCTACAAATGATTTTACATTATATTTTATAAATGTTATTAATTAGTTATTTGTAACATTTTTTAATTGTTATATATTAGCTTTTTGCAACATCATTAACATATAGTATATATGAATTTTGTAACTTTTGAAAAATGTTATAGATAAGTTTTCCATGACATTGATAGAATGATGTTGTTGAGTTTATTATAACATTTACTGATAGCTACAAATGATTTTATAATATATTTTATAAATGTTATTAATTAGTTATTTGTAACATTTTTGAACTGTTATATATTAACTTTAAAATGTTATAAAAGATTTTTTTGTAACATTATTAAAATGTTATTGTTGAGTCTATTATGAAATTTATTAATAACAATCAATTGATTTTATATTATATTTTATAAACCATATAAATTAGTTAACCATGACATTCATAAACTGTTATCTTTTTTTTTTTACATCCGCCAAATGTTGTGGATATGAGTGGATATGAGTTTCGTAACACTTATAAAATGCTCTAGATTATTGTCTAATAACAATATTAAAAATATATGTTATTATTGAATTTATAATAACATTTGTTGATGCTATTATAATAGTGTCACTAATATATTTTGTGTAACTTATATAAATAATGGTACACTAATGCAGAAACAAATTTATAACTATAAAATTAACTTTTCAAAAACATATTTTATTGTTCATCAAAGATAAGCAAATCATAGATAATGAATACATAGACCCTGATAAAAAAAAGCAATAACATATGTCTCTAAATTGTTATTCCAAAATAGTTCCTAAATTATTGAAAAAAAACTGGCTACCATATCATCTTCAAATTCCATGTGCTACCTTCCCATGAATAATACCCTTGACTTCCACAATCTACAAACATTGAAGCAAAAATCATTAGTATATTTTTCAAATATAGTAGAATGACATAACATATGTTATAAACTTAAGAAGAGTTGAAAACAGGAACATTTAAATAATTAATGCAAGACATTAACATAATACCAATAAAAGTAAATGCTAAATCTTATTTAAAAAATCACGAGAAAACAGAGAAAATAGTTAATTACCTAAAAGTTAGTTTGAGAAAACTATAATAACTTTGTCAGAAGGCCAAGTAACCGTACTACCTACGACATCTTCAACATAAATGGTCAGAGCAGATATCTTCAATGGAATGGTGGTATAACACCATTTATCACTCAAACATTAACTCCACCCCTTTTGAAATCCTCTATCGTTATCCTCCTCCTTTATGTGTTCCCTATTTTGTGGGGGATTCCCAAATTCCCATGATAAATCAAGCAATGCAATAGACCAAGCAATGCGAGACTGAGAAACATCTCTACTGATTGCCAAGTTTCACTTGGGAAGGGCACAACACCAAATGAAACAATAAGCAAACAAAAAGAGATCAAATAGGGAGTTTAAGGTGGGGTAATGAATATTCTTGAAGCTTCTGCCATATAAGCATGATTCCTTATAAAGAAAGGTACATCAAACGATCTCTTCCCTGTATCATGGGCTTTATCAAATCATTGATAAGATTGGTAAGATTGCATATTAATTGCAATTATTAGAGGAATTAGTAATCCATCCTGTATTCCACATTTCTCAACTTAGAGAGTATGTGTCTGACAAGCAACCAATATCTACCAACTAGCACTGTCATTCACTCACGCAGATAGGACACCAATAGCCATTTTGGGTTGAAGGATGATTAAATGTCATAATAGAGCATTGACACAAGTATTGGTGCAAAGGTCTGACGGAACACCAAAAGATGCAACATGTGAGGCTTTGTTCGACTTGCATAAAAGGTTTCAGGGGCTAACCTTGTTGAAGCTAACCTTGTGAACAAGTTTCTTAAAGAAGAAAGTAATGTTATGAACAAGTAGGTAAGGGGAGACATGGGAAAGAAGGAAGACGAACAATAAAAAGATACCAATTAGATATTAGTCACTTAAGTTGTATTTCACTACACACTATTTCAATGTAACAACTATAACAATTCGATAAATGTGTCAAATCTTAAAGGAGTAAAGGTACTGTACTATATTCATCATAACGAATAAATTAGATAACTAATGATTTTGTGATTTGTTCCTCTCTCACTCTTTTCATTTATGATTCTCCTAAAGCTTATTCTCTCTCATCCCTTCTTCCTTTGTGAGCAAGTGTGAAGTATCTTCTTTCTAGTTCTAATTTCTATAACACAACCAAAATACGAAGCCAAATCTCTAGACATTCTTTTCTCCCATATCAGTCCAAATCTTCATTTTAATTATTATCATAAGCTTGCAATAAAAAACCCATTACACTACATTGTTCATCAACTATTAAATCATAATAAAACAAAACCAAAGTTAAAAGCTTCATAAACAAAAATATCTCACAAGAACAGATATTGCAGAAAATATTTCTACTATGAAAGAAGAAAATCAGAGGGGAAGTAAACATACAACAATCACAAAAACCTATGCAACTTAATTCCAAGTTCACTGGATTGGTATTCATTCACCACCACCCAATCAATTAATAAACAACTAAATCCTTATTTGCTTACCAGGACTTCTTCGACCAAAAACACGCTTCTGACCCGATAAAGGAGGATGATGTGTAAAAGGCGGCAAACTGCCACCACTGCGATAGCTATTAGGGCTACGGCGTGCGTAAGTACCATTTTCGGAGTAGCGATTCATGGGGCCGTCAGAGAATCGAGGAGGATCATCGTAGAATCAAGAGGTGCCATCGGAGACGCGAGAGGAGCACGGCCGTTGTAGGAGTCACCAGCGCTGTTGCCACCATTGTTGTGGGTATAGCGATCTCCTCCTCTGTGCCTGCCCATTTCAATTGAAAAACCCTAACCTAAAAAGATTTCACTCTCTTTAGACTATATCCAAATGCCGCATGTTTAAACAGAAATAGACTTAGTTCTGTGTTTGTTATATTTTAACTTACTCTTGTGCTGTGGTTTGTGTGATAACTTAGAAGCGGCTAACCTCTTCTGCTTCTGACATGAACCAAATAATGTGGACTACAACTTTTATCGGTAACAAAACATAAACCAAATAGTTCAAAATAGATTAGATCGTTAGTGTGTAATGAAAAAAATATATAACTCCAATAAAAAGTTATATCCATCTATTAAATAATTAGAATCTCTTATATCAATTAAGATAATTTTGTTATTCTTTCAATTTTTTTCTTTCCATTTTAGTTCAAAGAGAAGGTATTGTTTGATAAACTAATTCACTCATAGTTTATTAGAGTTACTTGCTACTTGAAATAGAATTGAAAAAAGGATATGGAATAGAATTGCAAGAAAAAG
>JAOTAX010000197.1:4603830-4617425 GCA_025629825.1 Erythroxylum guanchezii
CTCTTAGAGACACGCGCATAGCACGGGCCCATTCTTCATAATTTTCTCCCCTCAACTGCACCGGCGTGATGCAAATTTCAGGGTTGTCATTTGAGTTTAAGTCGTACGCAGAAGATGACCTTTTGTGTGGTTCTACTTTTTCCCCCATGGCTTTGATACCATGTCAAGAAAGAGCATGAGAGAATTTCTGTCTTGATTTATTAGAAAAACCAGCGAAATACACACACAGATTTTCCCTAAACTTGCTCTTAAGATCAAGCTACTGATATACACAATATTCACTTGCCTATATAAAGATATACACGCCATCTACGGAATATACACCAGAAATATGTTTACATCTAAGAAACTCTAACACGGACAGCATCCAATAAATTATGTGATCGTATTCGAGGGATCAGACAAGTACAACAAAGCGAAACTAAGGCCTGCAAACTCCGGCGGAATCTCAACGTCTGTCCAGAAAGAGCAGTTTTAACTTTTAATCCCCCGTGGCTTATTCCTTCGTATCGCGTTCCCACCTTAAAGTTTGAATGAAAGGATGCAAACATCCACATCGATCGATTTGATTTCTTATTTTATTTTATAGGATTAACCAGTGGCTATCATGGTACAATTTGTCTTTTCATCATAATAATATAAAAATAACCGATTAAATCGCGTACAAAAAGTAAACCAGAGATTGGATTGGGTACGTACTACGTAGAGCAAGGGAAGAGCATCTTACAAACAGAAACACGATGTGTCTAAATCAGTGTCCTATCTGTAAAGGCAAGGCTTACCGCGTTTCTTTATAAGAGAGAAGGCAGACACTTCTAATAAAGGCAAGGCCCTTACCACCTTTCTTTATAATAAACATATCTCGAGGACGAACACTTTCAATAACTTTCACCTCTTTGTTTTCTTGGGTGCTGGAAACGAATACTTCCATAGCTATGAGGTCTAAAAGAGCGAGTTTTTGCTCTCTCCTAGTGTTCTTGCTCCTGTTCCACCTTCTTCATGGACATCACGCCCACGTTCATGCCTTGCGAACAGGTGCTGTATACGCTTACACCATCCTTGTCTTTTACTTTTTCAATAACATGAACTATACGCTTACACCATCCTTGTCTTTTACTTTTTCAATAACATGAACTTTCTTTACTTTAGTCGATGAATCTCTTTGTTTCAAATCTACGTCGCCCATATATAAACAAACCAATGAGTATGCTAAGCTTGAAGCACATAACAATTTGTAATTTATCACAAGATATAGAATATTGCCGATTGCTGTGAGTTGTAGCTGTTACTGAAATAACGATAATTAAAAAGAAAAAAACACATAAATAATATTATCTCAACACAAAGTTAGCCAAAGAACCACATCATAGCCTTGGCAACCAATCCAACCTAGATAGTGGAATTTAATTAGTAGCGTTAGATTGATTAAGACAATTATTCACCATATGGTTGCTATTTGTCTAATAAACTCGTTAAATCACTATTTACCTATTAAAGTGCAAAGATGAATCCCGTACGTAGAGGCAAGGCCACTAGGTATTTAAATGGGAGATTCGGTCAAAGAAGTGGAAAGGGCTCTGGATCATGGCTCCACCACCACCATTACCGCCACAAGAGAAGATTATATTCCACAAGGAGAACTTCTTATGGTGGAAGGAACCTTACGTGCTTATTCCTTGCCTTGTCGCTGAGGAATGGCACATTGATATTCGGGAGGTTCTCACGTATGGTATGAGTCCATTAACTTATCAAAGGATGTCCCAATTATATGAATTTTAAGTAGTTTCAAGAAGGAATGGCTTTGAGAATAAAGCAAAAAGTGCAAGAGTGTTATCATTAAATTAGTTTTAACGTAATAAATGAATTAATTCTATAAATAAATTGAGTTAAGTTAAACTAATTTAAGCATATTTAACTTAAAATTTATTTTTACAATGATAGTTTTGAAATTCAAATTCTTAATTAAATTTATTAAAATTTTATTTAGAGTTAATTTCAATTTTTATAATTTTATCTATTAAACTCAATAGATAAAAAGATGCTATTAAACTCAATTCCTTTATCAGATAAGTTGAACCATTTTGATAATTTTATTGAGCAGAACTCTTGATCTTATTGAATGATTGCTTCATTTGCTTCCTCACTCAAAATTAAGAAAAGTCAGAATAATCATAGTAACAAATTAAAATAGCTCTTCAACATTTAGGTCTAAGTTTGTTAATCTCCTTGGAAATTAACCGGACTTTGTCTGATACATTACTGCTTGGTCTCCATTTTAGGCTTCAATCAGGAGCAGAACCGCGGGGACATGGACACAGAGACTCCAAGGACATCAACAACCACCGTGAAAATTCCCATGGAGAGTGGTCATGGAAGCACCGGCGTCAATGGTGGTAGTCACGGAAGTAGTGGGCATGAAAATGGAAACGGTGAAGGGAGCCATCAGAATCAGGGGCCCAACTTAATACCACTCTACGCTGCTGGACAGAATATGTACCGTCAAAACAACAATAATCGGCACGGCCACCGTACAAATGAAGCTCCTCCCAGTACCACTTATGCATACCCCAATTGCTTTGTTCTACCTCTCTTGCAAATCCTTTTTCTTCTTGTTTAGTCACAATGGATTGCTGTTTTTAGTAGGCTACTTACTAATACTACTAGCCTCTCAAAGCTTGATGTAATTTGCATGATTTGAGTGTGTTTTACTTGAAAGATGGTACATAGTGAGGGATGAAACTTCAAAGCTTGTACCAAGAAGAACCAACCATGTTTCTTATGCATAATCAGATATATACATCAATAACAAGTTTGTGCGCAGTATTTTTACAGCTCTCAGTTTTATCTATAACCACAGATGCTGAACATTTTATATTTGCAAATCTTAACTGCAATACCAGACATTTTTATTATTATCAGTTTTATATATTATCTTATCACGTGGATATGTGAGTTTATTGGAAAGAGTTTCTTTACTATATAGAAATAAAGTTATATACTGTCAAATCTTTTCAAACCCTATTTTATTGCAAGATTTCAGGGTATAACGATGATGATGATAAATACCAGCACGATATGAAATAGGGAGAGCTCAAAGTATTCTAATTTGTAAGAACCGTCAGACTAATAGGGCTGCGGATTGGCTCGCCAACTATGCCAGTTCACTAGAACTTGACATTCACCTTTTTCAAAACCCGCCTGTGGGTTGTTTATCCATCCTCCTAAAGGATATATCGGGTGTCTCCTTTCCCCGATTAGTTACCTAAGGCCTGTATCTCTCCTTTCTGATTAAAAAAAATCAGTAATTAATACAATATAGGAACATCTAACATCTAACATCTTAAATTTTAATTTCAATTAATTTTAAATATTTAATTTTATTTATAATTTAAATATTACCAAATTATATTTAACTTATTAATTTTAAATTAAATCAAAACCTAATCCCAGAATTAGTTTATCATCCCTACTCTCAGCAAGCGCCACCACCTTAACCTGATGCTAAGCATCCAGCACCGCCTATCAATCCCAGTGCCAATGCAAAAAGAAAGATAGAAAGCAAATACAGAAAAGCTAAAAAAAATCAATGTTTAGTTAAGATGGAGACGGCTATGAGTAGACAAGTGGTGTAATTCACTTGCACCGAACGTGTTTCTACTGCCCCCGCCGAAAGGTCTATGGTTAAATTTTATAAGGTTAGGCCTAAATAAAATGAACACCAACAAGCCTAGATGAGATTTTATTTTAAAATTAATTGGTAATAGAAGGGGTAGTTCACTAAATTTATATACATGTTCAAGTCCAATATTTTTTCAATGTAGGATAAATGCTCACTTTATATTTCAACATGTCCTCTCACGTGTGAGCTAATTTAAGGCCCAACACGTGACACAGTCTATCGTATTAAGGTGGTGACGACTTAATTCCATCAACAACCTACTCTAATATCATGCTAAATTTAAATGATTGGGCTCAAATAAAATAAAAATATACAAGTTCAAATAAAATTTCATCCTAAAACTAATTGGCAATAAAAAAAATAACTCATTAAATTTATATGCATGCTCAACGCTAAAATTATTTCAACGTGGGCAAACCCTGCTTTATATTTCAACATCTTTCATCTTCCACTTGACCCTTATTAAAACTTTCGTAATGGGACTGGACTCGGGCTTTATATTTGATGGCTTTAAGCTCATAAGCTTCAACTTCACTTTACCCTTGGTAGCTTCAAATCGCATTGGAATGGATATCACATAGGATCTGTTTTGGACGTCATTAGTTAGTTTTTCATTGAATATCTTCACTGTAGGACCATGCAGTTTAGCATATATTAGATAAAGTTACTAGATTGAGTGATGCCATGTCTATGAACGTTGGGGCTGTTTCTGCTTCACAAACATTTCTACCTTATCCTCACGTTTCATTTCTGGCAGATGGAAAATAAAGTGATTACTTATTTTCACATGTTGTGCAAGTTGGTGTGGTCCATTTGAGGATTCTTATTTTGAAGGCTTACCGTGTCACTCAGCTTTGTCTTACTTGGGGACCGTGCTTGATGCCGAGCCATCCAAGGCGGCCCACGACCAGAGGCTAACTAACTGTTGAGCTTACGTCACTCCTCTCTACAATGACATTTGGTACGTATGTCCCAAGCTCTTTTTTTTTTAATAGCGAAAAAAGCATAAATTACAAAATCCTCCGAGGGAGACTAACCACGGCCATATCTTTTAAAAGGAGAGTGACACATTCAGATGGTGTCCTATTAAAAGTTGTGAGCTCGAGTCCCAAAGTAAAAGCATGGTTGGCGAGCCAGTTAGCGCACCAGTTTTCCTCTCGATAGGTGTGGCGAGTAATAACTATCCAGTTTCGGATGAGAAGTTCATTGATGCCCAGGACCAAAGGATTGAGAGACAGGGCGCGATGTGAGGCATCGGAGAGGAGCTCTTGAGCCACGATAGAGTCCAGTTCAAGTATCACACAGCGAAAACTGAGGGTCCAGGCCAGCTAAAGACCCAAGTAGATGCCCCAGAGTTCAGCCGAAACTGGGGGACAACGGCCTATATTCTGAGCAAAACCGCCTAGCCAATCGCCAGAGCGATTTCGAATGAGACCTCTTGCAGTGGCCGAGGAGGTGTTGTTGCAACATGCCCCATCTGTATTCAGTTTGACCCACCTAGGGGTGGGTGGGCACCACCCAACAAATTGTGCAGATCGTGCACGAGGGGCCAGACGGGCACAACCAAGCGAAGCTGAGGCCTGGGAACTCAGGCGGACATGATTGAGGATGATAGTGACAGGAGAAACCGGCCAAGAGAATTGAGGGTCGAAAAGGGTCTGATTCCGCCATGTCTAGAGGAACCAATAGGCTATCCCAAAGATAGCTGCCCATTCAAGGCCCGAAACCAACTGATAGGTCTGGAGGTTAGTAGTGAGCCATTCCCGATGGGTGGTAGTGAAAAAAGTGGAAGGGAGGGCGTGGCGGGGAAAAGTAAGCCAAAGATGTCACGCTTTGGGGCAATCACGAACAATATGAAGCGAGGACTCCTCTAGCTGATAGTGATAGCAGTCCAAGCTCGTAGTCAGTGACGGATCTAAGGGGGGGCTGGCAGGGGCTATAGCCCCCCCTAAGACTAAAATTTGTTCAGAATATATACATATATATAGTTCCTTGCCCTTAAAAAAAAATTGTGGTTTAAGTTCTTGCCCCCCCAAGACTAAAATCCTGGATTCGTCGCTGCTCGTAGTGAAATGCTTGCGAGCACGTTGCTGGTTGGAGAGGAGGCGGTCTTGAGCAAAGAGCCAAAGAAAAGTGAGGATACGTTGTGGGCCGGGCTATTGCCAAATGGTCTTCCATAAGCGGTTGGGTTGGACCGGCGGGTGCTTCATAATCATATAATAGGCCGAAACTGTAGTGAAGTTCCTAGTAGGTGACGGTCTCCACCAGAGTTTGACGGCTCCGAGGTAAGGCTTGGGGGGGAAAGTTCCCACAATGGCCCGCTAGATTGAGGAAGGGAGGAAAGGTTGAAATTGGGGCCAATCCCAGTTCCCAGTGTTGTCCACGAATTGGTGAACGCGACGGTCAAGTTCTGTGGAAGAGACAGGATTATTAACATGCTGGATAAGGGGACCCTCGTTGGCAACCCAGGGGTCCAGCCAAAACCGAGTTTGGAACCTGTCGCCGATCATCCAGCGCATGCCTTTAATCACATAGGGCCAAATGGTCTTGATACTCCTCCATACCATGGAGCCACCGGTCGGAGGGAGAGCGGGAGGGATATGATTGACATCAAACTTATATTTGGCTGATAAAATTTGGACCCACAAAGTATTGGGTTTAGTGATCAGAGCCCAGCCTAATTTGGTAAGCAAAGCATCATTGATGGCACGAATGTTCCGAATCCCTAGTCAACCTAACTCCTTCGGTTGGCAGACTTGATCCTAATGAACAAGGTGAAGCTTCTTAAGTCCAGGGGAGAGCCCCATAAAAAGGTACGTATAATCTTCTCCAAATCATCGCACAAATCCCAAGGAAGGCGAATCGTTTGCATCGTATAAGTAGGGAGCGCAGAGAGGACCGACTGGATTAGAGTGAGGCGACCCGCAAAAGACAAGAGATTGGCTTGCCACCCTGAAAGGCGGTGCTGGACTTTGTCGATCAGATACTGGTAAGTCTTGTTAGTGACTTTTTCGTGAAGCAGGGGAACTCCAAGGTATCGACCGAGATCCAGGGTTTGTTTGAAACCCAGCGCTCGACTAAGAGTACGCGCCGTAGAGGGGGAAATGTTACGGGAGTAAAAGACATGGGATTTATCCTGACTAATGCGCTGTCCCGACACGGCACAAAAAGAATCGAAGGTGGCCCGAATAATGGAAACTTGCTCAAGAGAAGCTTTTAAGAACAAGATGAGGTCGTCGGCAAAAAACAGGTGGGATATGACGGGACCTAGACGACTTAAAGTGATAAGCGACCTGCTTCCACAGGCCACGGAGTGCGTAATGAGATGGCCAAGGCGCTCCATACATAGCACAAACAGATAAGGTGAAAGCGGGTCACCTTAACGGAGACCTCGGGTAGGGTTAAAAACATCACCTATGGCGCCATTCCAATTAACCTGCATAGTCATCGTGGAAACATACTTCATAATAAGATTAATGAGAGAATTCGGGATTTCGACAGTGATGAGCGTATAGAGGATAAAAGCTCAAGAAAGCCGATCGTAGGCTTTTTTCAAGTCTACCTTAACCGCCAGAAATCCGATTTTACCGATTTTTCTCCGCATGGAATGAATAACCTCCTACGCGACGATGATGTTATCAGCAATGTTATCCCAAGCTCATTTTTAGGAAGAAAACGATTTGAGACTTATTATTTCACTAACGAAAGGAACGGTGATTTTGGTCGATTCATAATTTTCAAGCTAGGAAGTTTCAGCATTGGGCCTTCCAAGTACAGATTTGATGTTTCTGCTTCCTTCGTTTTTATCTGCTTTGATTGAACTAGGCATTGGGATTACCAAGCAGAGTAACTCACATCAGTGGATCATGGGAGCAGAAATTTGAATTCTTTGTCTAAAATAATTCTGTCCAACACTCAAAATCGAGCAGAAATTTAGATTCTCCGTTCAAAACAATCCTGTCCAATCCTGATTCAAGTACTATTATTTCATAGTTTGAATTCTCTGTCTAAAATAACCTTGTCTAATCCTATCCAATATTCAAAATAGACAGAAAATCCAAACTATGTAGCAGCGGTAAACAGGGTTACATCAACATGCACCCATCCTTGTTATGATTTGTGCCCATTCTTCTATCACGTCACTCAATTTCACTTGGGAGTCCAAATTCCATCCTAGTACATGGTTAACTATAATACTAGCATTCATCCGGGACATACTCGGGAGAAATATGCAGGCAGCCATATCTATGAACAAGGAGATGATTTTAATACAATACAATACAATTGTTGAAGATGCTATTAAAATAGCCTTGGCTAGTGACATGATGAGCTCCAGCAATGGATGATTTTAATACAATACAATACAATTGTTGTAGATGCTATTAAAATAGCCTTGGCTAGTGACATGATGAGCTCCAGCAATGGCTTACTCTGGCAGAGAATGAAAACAAGGGAACTGAAAAACATCAACGATAAGTTTTGAGACTCCATCCTTTTTTCTAAGGTTTTAAACTTTAATTGTCACATATTCTAGCAAGCTTCATCCAACTTCTATGTATGGGTTATTTGTATCTCCTCTTGCTTTTCATCTTCTTTCTTCTTCAATTTCCTCTTCATCTTCTTCACCTTCCTCTTCGAGGACTTCATCATTTGGCTGAAAAAACTGCAGCTTCAACCTCCCATCTTCTCTACGTGCATGCAGAAACTCTCGAGTAGGAATTCTGACTTCTTTTAGCACAAACCTACCGTCGTGCCTATAAGACTCGAAGCAAACCGAAGGCTTCCCACTTTTCCCTATGCACGAAATCGGTGGAGGAAATGCTTCGCCAATAAACCTTGACCTCCTAGACTTCATGTTTGAATTCTCCAGCGTTGAAAGCTTTCTGATACTCGCCTTCCCATCTCTTTGTCGCCAATCCTCGTTCATGCCAATCTTCAAGTCCTCAACATCATCAGAGCTTTCAAAACCGAGTCCTTCAGTGCATAGTTGCAAGCTGTGGCCATACTTATAACAACCCATGTATTGATTCTTCTTGCTCTGACCATATCTGCTTTCCAAATATCCATTACTCTCTAGCTTTGAGGCTTCTACTCGCGGATATACGTCTGAAAAAGATGAAAAATTAGACAATTCTAAATTCTCCCTGAAATGAAGCTCGCCGACTATATCAGTGAAGGAAGGTTGATCCAGAGGTTTAACAGACTTGAGTTGGTTCCGGGAAGAGAGGGACTCGATCAATGTTGGATTTTCAGGCAATGGTTTCTCAAAGATGTGTTGGACGCTTCCACAAGCGGACATGGATTGGCTTCAGAGTACTTCTAAATCTCTCGGTGTAAGATTTTTTTTTTTTTTTTTAAAAAAAAAAGACAAGGTGACCCAGAGTCTGAGGATTGGAACTGATTAAAGGAGCATGAGATTGACGAGAGAGTTGAAAAGATCAATGATGCTATCAACTTAGGTTTGATGTATATTTTTTCTTTTAGTAGATTTTATGGTGTGGCTTCTGTTGGACTGGAAGTATGGATAGGTGCTTCTTTTGTAGCTTCCTTCTCCTCCGTCTGGTTGTTATCAATACACGATTTTTGACTGGAAACATCAATTTTTAGAAACTATATTTATTCCCATATTCTTTTAGTTGGATATATCATTTTCTTCTTTAAACGGCCAATCGGAAAATAGGGTCAACAACGATAATCAGAATCTTGATATTTAAGATATATTTGTTTTTTCAGAAAGGTCCATTTATTTGTTTTATTATTTGAAACTACATCCAATAATTTCTTCACATATGTTTTCTAATTTTACAATTTTACGTTTATTAGGCAATTTCCATTGATATATAGTTAAATGAAAGTCTTGGATCACCTTGTCTTAATCTTCTCTTACTAGGAGAAAAACCATAAAGACTTTCTTGGAAACCTTAAGCCATCAAGAAGTTCTAAAATAAATTTCCCATCTACATGACCATAAGTTTTTTTAATTTCTATCTTAATTAAGCATACAAGGTAGATTTTCTTATAATTTCACATTCTGATCAATCTTTGGTTAATCAAAAGACATGTTTTTGAAAATGAGTCTTGAAATAATTAATAAAATTGTTCTTTTGTAAGCAAAAAATCACGCGTTCAAATTACGTAGAGTACATCATAATCCTCCCTAAATCCTCACAAAGCTGAGAGGTTTGTGTACTGAATATGTTGAGTTTAACTTTGAATTTAAAGACTGGTCTTATGCATATATTCATACAATACCAAGTTCAATCTATCTATTAACATTTTGGAGATGCACTTATATAAGTATTACAATATGGGATTGGTCCAAAATCACTCACAAGTTAGGATAATCTACTTCTAGTAAAAGAGAAAGCAAAGTACAATTTACTTACTTTAGC
The DNA here is from genome assembly GCA_025629825.1 of Erythroxylum guanchezii. Taxonomy (NCBI): domain Eukaryota; kingdom Viridiplantae; phylum Streptophyta; class Magnoliopsida; order Malpighiales; family Erythroxylaceae; genus Erythroxylum; species Erythroxylum guanchezii. The sequence goes on from JAOTAX010000197.1 coordinate 4,613,902, forward strand.
ATTTTACCATACCTAAAAATATCCAAAATTGCTTATAAAACTTCTAGACAGTTACTTCCCATGCTGCCATGAATATCCACTACCAAACCCGTTTGGACTTGGGACTTCCATAATTTGACATCCTCTATATTGAATATCTTCACAAGTTGCATTTTTGTTGTTCCCATGTCAACCTAGGACCTGCTGCAAAACCGGTTCCTCAACTGTCAATCTGGAACTTCTTTTTGTATACAACAAGTTCTTATAAAAATCCCTAAAATGGTCAAAAACACTACCATAATCAGTCAACAACTGCCTTTGATTGTCTAGTTGTATCTCTGTAAGTAGGCTTCCGTCAATTTCAACATCCCATCCTACTTTAACTGTAGTAAAAACTGAGTAGAATCTAACCATATATTGTAAGTACTCTAATGGTTGCTTCTTAATATGCAAATTAAAATTCAACTAGACTACTATAGGACTATGACCTGATGTGCCTTTCGGTAAGAAAATAGCCCCACCTGCATTAAAATCCTGACATTAATGAGCATTTACCATAACTTTGATCTTCCTCATGTTTATTATTCCATGTATACAAGCATCCTTTCCATCTCACATTCACCATCTTACAATAGTTAACACATGATCTAATAGTAGTCACCTAATTCACTGAAACAAGATTTCTGCTAATTCTATCATTCATATCTAGGACATAGTTAAAATTTCCTGGCACCATGGACATTACAGAAATCCTTCCTCCATATTACCCAGATCGTCCCTTTTGGTTTTGGGTGAGCATAATGATTGATAAAACTTCCCTAACCTTTTTATATTTGTTCATAGGTGAAAGACTACAAAAATAACTCATTTTTATAAGAAAATTTTGAAATAACTCCTTGTCAGTTAGGAATTTTCGGAAAGAGTCCCTATTATTTAAACATGTCCGTAAAAGCCTGCTGGAGTTGACTTTCATTGAAAAAACTAATATTTTAAAAACAGGTCCGAAAATTAAATCAATAAGACAAGAAATTTAAGATTTAACAGGTTCAATTTGTATTAAATTATCATAAAATTAATTAAATATTAAATAAAATTGAAAATTTTAAAATATGATTGAAGGAGACTGTCCTTACTCATAAAATTTTTTAAAGTTTAATTAAAAATTGTTAAATAAAAATTATTTAATTTATTTTGATTTATAAAAATTAATTAATTTATAAAATCGACAGATTAATTAATAAATTATTCGATTTTTAATAATAAAAATTATTAAGTAAATCAAACTAAAAAAATTAAAAACTTGAATGAAAATTTAATCCAATTGAACTTTTTAATTTGAATTAGTTGAATTTTTTAATTATTAAAAAAGCTAATAGAAGATCAGACAATATAAAGTTGGTCCGTGAACCCTTCAAAAAACAAGTGACGTAAACCAACTAGGCCGAAAATTTTTACCTGATCCTTTTCATTTACCCAACAAGTAATCCAATGCACCCATCCTATCTTGATGGGGAACTTGAACTAACTTGCTTCCAAAGCGGGCTCCATTATGTCGTGGCTTGAGCCGCACGGTCAAAGATAGGATCTAAGTCTCACTTTTAGCTTGGCTCGCCCGATCGGCCCAATTTTAACCCAAATTGATCAGACTATTAGCGGGCTGTGAATCAAAAGTGATCGACACAATTGGATCATCGGCCAGGCTTGCCTGTGACTCAACTATTAATTCAAAAGGGGCATCATTTTTTGTCCTTTTAAAAAAAATATATAAGATAGGTGGGTTGAATATATTAAATAAAAATGAAGTCATTTTGGAAAAAAAATGATGTCATTTTTAAAATTTAAGAGATTGTTTAGTTTTATTTCTGTTTTTATGTTGTAATTTTTAATTTTAATTTTTTTAATTTTTAGTTTCTATTTTTCTTCCAAATAAAAACAAAATTTTATTTAGTTGTTAATGTCTATATAATTATATTTTTTTAAAAGTGATAATTATACATTAAATAAAAATTAAAAAATTATTTTTAATTAATTAAATTTATTTTAATCTCTTATATAATATTTATTAATAATTTATCAATAAAAATATTTATTTTATTAAATAAATAATTTTAAAATTAAATTATATTTATAAGTTAATATTTATTTTTAATATTTTTTAATTTTTAAGTTAAAATTTTATTTGAAATTTATATATTTTGAAGATATTTTAAATTTAAGTATATTTATTAATAATTATTAAATTAATTTTATTTACTTTAATTATAGAAGTTTAAATTAAATTATTCATAACTTTAATTAATTAAATATAATATTAAGTTAAATTATTTATAATTCTCATTAATAATTAATATATTAAATAATTAAATCATATATATTTAGCTGGCTGTAATTCAAATTATGAAAAAACAGAAAACAAAATCATTTTTATATTTTCATAAATTTTAAAAATTGGAAAAAATAAAAATTAAATAGAAATAGCAAACCCTAGATTAAAAAAATAGTCGAACTTGATTTAAGCTTAATCATGATCAAATTCAAATCACAAGTTTCAGGTCCCAATCACACTTCAAATCTCTGTCCAATTAGTTATTTTCAAAATGGGCTCAAGATAGGGGTTTGAATTTACATCGGTCGACAAACCTATTAATGAGTTTGTTTGTTAAGTATATATATACTAAAGATGAATGGGATGGATGAACACAAAATTTCATCCCACCGTCCGGTTCATGAATAACTCATTCTCTACATCATACTTTTGTCACGGCTGTGACTTAATTTAAGTCACAGTCGTGAATCATGCCATGCCATTTTTTTTATTTTTCTTACATTTTGTTCCTAAATGCATCTTACTATCTACTAAGAGCGAATATACGACCACGTTTTTCTGAATGCTGATTAAATAAAATATACAATATAATTTAAACAAATGGTCATAATTTTGATATTTCAAAATTTCAATCGCAGCTTCCTAAAAAAATTTCAACCTAACTTATAAGTTAGACTCCATATGCCCCTCAAACCTTCTCACGGGTGTGATCATTTTTTTTTTTGGGTTTTCTTACGTTTTGTTCATAAATGCATCTTATACCATCTACTAAGAGCAAATATACGACCACGTTTATCTGTATGCTGGTTGAATAAAATATACAATATAATTTAAACAAATAGTCATAATTTTGACGTTTCAAAATTTCAATCATAGCTTCCTAAAAACATTTCAACCCAATTTATAAGTCAGACTCCATATGTTCCTCTTGGCAGATGTTGCTTATATAACAATTCATTTACACACATCTTAATTGATGAGGAGATTATTAAAAAAATCTTAAAAAATACCTCACTGGTGTCACATGTTAAGTCACACCCGTGAGCCCCCTCAGACCTTCTCACGGGTGTGACTTAACATGTCACACTAGTGACATACAACAATATTATTAAATATTTTATACAACTATTAAGTATGACTGCTGGTCGGGTCGGCCATGCTGGGCCCGGATCCAGTCAAGACGACCCGTGGGCCGATCGCTCTGCTCATCAAAGATCAA
>JAOTAX010000197.1:4625447-4674709 GCA_025629825.1 Erythroxylum guanchezii
GAAATAACTAAGTTGTTAATAAATTCGCAGGCTATCCTCAAATTTTTCTTCGCGCAAGTAAATAAAAATCACAATTGTAAAATAATGAAAAACACCGACGTTTGGTAACGTAGTTTGGCACACCTTGCCTACGTCTGTGGAGCCCTCACCCAGATTAAATTCTTTCACTGTAGTTCATAAAAATTATACAAGATTGATCTACCCCGTAAGACCCAATCTATATAACAAACCCACAACCTAACTACCCGTGAAAGAATTCACACCCAATAACACGACCGACTCGTGTTAACCTCGTCAGAGAATTTTTCAAACTATTTTTACTCAAAAACAAAGACAAATAAAATTAAGAACGCAATAATTCCAAATCTGAAATTCTTCACCGAAATAACCAAGTGGCAGCACCAACAATACATGCATCGATCTATAATGAGGCCATTTTTATGCTGCAAACATCAATTAACATAAATCACCCAGCAAAAACATCAACTCCCATTACACTTGGACTGCTTGCTAGAGATGAAGATGACGTCACTGTGCTGCACGAAAAACTTAACACCAAAATAACTCAATCAAAGGAAATCAAAACAAAAGAAAATGCCTAGCAGCCAATATACCTTTTCTCTTGTATCGTTAACACCAAAAGAACAACAGCCTACACGTAAACTCCAGAAGCCCTACACATACTTGCCACATCAGCTGAGAACCATACCACATGTCCACGCAACCTTCTTAGATATTCCCTTAAAGGATTCCAATTCAAATAAGGATAGTGTAGGATAGGCTATCAACCACCGAAGATAATGCTAATTGAGAATATATTTCCAATTCAAGTCCCAAGCACCAATAAAGACACATCTTCAAGTATTGGAAAAAATTTTATGTCCAATTAAAATGTCAAAAATAAAAATAGAATATATTAAAAATAAATCCTAACAGATAATCTTCAAATTTGTGTAAAATCAAGGTTTTAACATCAAAGATACATGTTAGAAGCTTATTTGTTCTCCATTTTTGACACAGTTCAATGCTCGGTAAGGAGCTTGCATCATATTGGAGATGGATTAAATCTATATGAATAAAGCCATATCCATCGTTAGGAAAACTTTAGCTGCTTTTGACGAGGACAACTTGATTCCCTGTTTTAGATTTGGGAATGGTATGGCTTCATTAATTTACTTTGTTATGAGGATTTGACTAACACAAATAGCTCTTACTAAGTTCTATATCATTATATCATCAACATCGACACATGATCAAGGTGTTTTCAACTTCTATCCAGAATTGAGGTTCTGTAATGGGTTTGAGGAAGTATTAAGTCGATATAGAGAGATTGTGCCTCATTTGCGACTTACAGGTTTGAGTCGTATTGTTTAGAATCTCATCGTCTCACCTGAAATCATTTCTTGAAATTATCAACCGGTCCTTAAACTTGTGATTATCGTTACTTTGTAGCAAGGCCATCATCTTTTGCACCGATCATTAAAATGGCAATGACTATTGTAGAGCAGAGTGGTGGTCAGTACCATGTATTAGTGATAATTACAGATGGGAAGGTAGGTACATTAAACACTATTATACATAAACTTCTCTGATAAATTTTATAATGTTAGCGTGACTTTAGAGAGAATTGAAGATGTTAACATTACCTATTCCATTTTGTGTTACCATTGTAATTATCCATTTTATTTGAGTATATTACTAATTTTGTGCAGCTAATTTTATACTCTTGTCAATTTATCATATTAATACTTGTCTCAAGTTACTGGAAGTGTTGACACTGAACGTGGTCGGCTTAGTTTACAAGAGCATAAGACTGTTCAAGCCATTGTTGAAGCAAGGTGGGAATTTAAGTTTTCTCTTGGAATGTTTGCTTTCACTTCTTTTTCTTCTTTATACTATATGAGGTTTCTTAATTTACTTTTCTTTTTTTATGATCTCAGCAAGCTTCCATTATCCACTATCTTGGTTGGGGTTCGTGATGGGCCATAGGACACAATGAAGGACTTTAATGGTAACATCCCTACTCAAGAGTTTGTGTTTACATTCTTTTCTTCTTTTCCTGTAAAACTCTTCAAATGCCTTAAAATGTCTTGTTGAACCTTCACTTCTCTAATCTTCTTTTTAGTTTGTGAATTTCACGGAAATTATGTCAAAGAATTCTAATGCATCTCGAAAGGAGACAGAATTTGCTCTTGTTACTCTAATGGAAATTCCTACTCAGATAAGGCTACAATAGAGCTTAATTTGTTGGGGTAAAAGTACTGATTATCTTCTTTTCATTAGAAAACTTGGAACATACACATTCGTTTACTTATTCTTTCAACTTCAAAGTCATCGGAAGGGAAATGTTTCAGACAGAGTTCCCCTTGCTCCCCCATTGTTCGGTGAATCATCTTCCAGTGGCTCAAAACCATACCATTCTTCCAATAGCTCAGCATATAATCATTTTTCCAAGCACAAACCCTGCTCGAATCACTCTAAATTCAAGATGGGAGCCCTACTACCTCTGTAATTTCAGCGACCATTTCACAATTGGTCAAAACTAGTTGTAAAAGTAACTCTCCTTTACTTTCGCTATAGATATTTTTCTAATGTAAACAATTTAAGGTCTTTAATATTTTTGTTAAAACAAGAATAAAGATCTAAAGAAACTAAATAGTCATACTCTATTTTCAATACTCAAATTGGTTATAATTGTTTTTTACTATTTACATACATAAAGAGATATAAAGTCATGAAAAAATCTATATTGAAATGTCAGCAGGCTGAGCCTGTATATTTAAGCCAAAATTTAAATTTAAATTATAAATTTGAGTTTATTTTTTATATTTATTTAAGTTTAAAAAATCTTGTTTCATCCATCTTGGGTTAGGTTTTTTTATGACCATGTAAAAGAGGTGCAAATTGATGGCGTAATTTTAATATAGATTATTGATCAAATAATGCTATTTATCTCCGATTAGAAAACAATCCCAATGTTCCTTCTTCTTATGACCATATTGGACTCATATTACTATAGGATTTCAAGTTTGCCTATTATATTTAACTGCTCCAAACACAGTCAAGTAATGAAATGTTTCGCTTGGTGTGAGATTTACTAATTGTAAGTTGCTATACTCTTGTTGGAGACTATTTGGAGTTTGTTAGGTGATGGGAAGCAAGGCAAAGATATTTATAATTTTGGAGTTTGTTAGTGGGGAAGAACTTTTCGACAAAATTGTAAGTTGCTATACTCTTGTTGGAGACTATTTGGTAACTGATTGCTTCACCATCATGAGCTAAATATATTTGATGAAGAAAATAACTGTTGGATTCTATGACTATGGCATACACTAATTCAATTAAATGATTACAATGTTTACATAATAACTATTGTGTTTATATTAAAACAAGTATTGAGAACAAGTAGTGCAGCTTCATATCTGTTATAACCTACCTTTAAGTAGTGATTTTTGTTATTGAGGTAAACCATTGGCAGATAAGAGAGGATGAAGCCCGTAGATATTTCTAGCAACTTATTAATGTTGTTGATTATTGCAATAGAAGGAGTATCTATCACAGAGATCTAAAGGTACTTTTAATTTCTTCTTTGAGGCTTATAATGAACTTGTTAGTTATCTGTGTGTGGTATTCATTACATGATTGTCTAGGAGACTCATACAAATTTATGTCATCTTCCTTCTAATCTGCCCTGTTTCTCTTACAGCCAGAAAATTTGTTGTTGGATGCTTATGGAAACCTCAAAGTTTAAGATTTTGGATTGAGTGCGTTGTCTCAACAAGTTGGGGTAATTGTAATAGATCATTTCACCTTCTTTTTCTATTTAAGTGGGTTTTTCATCTACAAGGGGTACCCTTGTTGTTTCAACTTGACTACTCACTTAGAGCTTGTTTCTTGGCTTTTATGTGCTTATGTAGATGTTTATTTGGATTTTGGCTAGATGATGGCCTCCTTCATATTGTTTATGGAACTCCAAATTATGTTGCTCCTGAGGTTTGGATGACTCTTTGAGATGCCAAAATTACCCCACCGTGTGGATTACTGACTTTAATAATTTTTGCTTTGACCTTAAACAATGTTGTTGATCGGGTTTTTAATGATAGAGGTTCTGATGGAGCCACTGTAGACTGTGGTCTTGTGGAATTATATTCTTTGTATTGCTTGTAGAATATTTTCCATTTGATGATGCTAATCTAATCAACCTGTACAAAAAAGTAAGGGACTATTTGTTTTCATTTTTTCAAAGGTTTTTTGTTGTGATTTTTGTAAACTAAAAAAACGACTCTTAAAATCGTGTTTGGTTAAACTCGTTTATATATTCCGTTTCTAAAAATAAAAAAAAAACGGCAACTATTTTACGAAAACATAAAAATAATGTTTTCGTGATTTTTGAAAACAGGTTTTCATAAACGTTTTCTTCACACAAACATATCATATTCAAGTTTTTCTCTTCTCAGCGCCGACTTCATCTTCTGCGTCTTCACCAGTGATGCAATATCTCCAGGTTTGTCTTTATATCTATCTGTTACTTCTGCGATTTCTCTTGTCTCTCTTGTCCATAACATCAGACCTATAGTAAAATAGAGAAACTAGGCATGATGGAGGAGAGATGAAGACCGTGAAAAGAAAAAGAGATGTAGCCATACTTACTAAAAGCAACATGTAGAACTTCTGCTTTGAGCATAAGCTTCTGCAATTTTTTGTAACGATAAAGAAGATGATGCACTTTCAGCGCTTTAGTCTTTGCTTCACGCTAAACATAAAGAAGACCTCATCTGATTCTTTATAAATAACCAAAATAGCGTTTCTTGATGCTCGCGTCTTTTAAATCCGAGACAGGTATACATGTTTTCTTCTTCCTCACGTCTTCGTATTTGCAGTTGTTTTATTCTTGAACTTCACGTTATTATTTTTCCTTGTCCTCATGTCTCTATAGCTTTTTTTCTCCTCATCCTCACGTCTTTGGCATAGAGTGGAGCGCTTGTCTTCACATCATTTAATATAGCAGCACATCATTTCAGTTTATTTTTTATAATTAGTTAAGTTTAAAAAATCTTGATTCATCCATCTTAGGTTAGATTTTTTTATGACCATGTAAACAAGGTACAAATTGATGGTGTAATTTTCATATAGATTATTGATCAAATAATGCTATTTATCTCCGATTAGAAAACAGTCCCAATGTTCCTTCTTCGTATAACCATATTATACTAATATTACTATAGGATTTCAAGTTTATCTATTATATTTAACTGCTCCAAACCTAGTGAAGTAATGAAATGTTTCACTTGGTGTGAGATTTACTAAATTATTTTGATCATTTTTAGGTGATGGGAAGCAAAGCAAAGATATTTATAATTTTGGAGTTTTTTTGTGTGGAAGAACTTTTCGACAAAATTGTAAGTTGCTAAACTCTTGTTGGAGCCTATTTAGTAGCTGATTGCTTCATCATCATGAGCTAAATATATTTGATGAAGAAAATAACTGTTGGATTCTATGACTATGATTTACACTAATTCAATTAAATGATTACAATGTTTACATAATAACTATTGTGTTTATATTAAAACAAGTATTGAGAACAAGTAGTGCAGCTTCATGTCAGTTACAACCCACCTTTAAGTAGTGATTTTTTTTATAAAGGTAAACCATTGGCAGATAAGAGAGGATGAAGCCCGTAGATATTTCCAGCAACTTATTAATGTTGTTGATTATTGCCATAGCAGGGGTATCTATCACAGAGATCTAAAGGTACTTTTAATTTCTTCTTTGAGGCTTATAATGAACTTGTTAGTTATTTGTATATGGTATTCATTACATGCTTGTCTAAGAGACTTATACAAATTTATGTCATCTTCCTTCTAATCTGCCCTGTTTCTCTTACAGCCAGAAAATCTGTTGTTGGATTCTTATGGAAACCTCAAAGTTTGTGATTTTGGATTGAGTGCATTGTCTCAATAAGTCAGGGTAATTGTAATAAATCGTTTTCACCTTCTTTTTCTCTTCAAGTGGGTTTTTCATCTACAAGGGGTACCCTTGTTGTTTCAACTTGACTTAGAGCTTGTTTCTTGGCTTTTATATGCTTATGTAGATGTTTATTTGGATTTTGGCTAAATGATGACCTCCTTCATACTGCCTATGGAACTCCAAATTATGTTTCTCCTGAGGTTTGGATGACTCTTTGAGTTGCCAAAATTACCCCACCATGTGGATTAACTTTAATAATTTTTGCTTTAACCTTAAACAATGTTGTTAATCAGGTTCTTAATAATAGAGGTTATGATGGAACCACTGCAAACTATGGTCTTGTGGAACTATACTCTTTGTATTTCTTGAAGGATATTTTCCTTTCGATGATACTAATCTAATCAGCCTGTACAAAAAAGTAAGGGGATGTTTGTTTTCATTTTTTTACAGGTTTTTTGTTGTGGTTTTTGTAAATTAAAAAATGACTCTTAAAATCGTGTTTGGTTAAACACCTTTATATATTTCGTTTTTAAAAGTAAAAAAACGACAACTACAAAAATGTAAAAATAATGTTTTCATGATTTTTGAAAACAGGTTTTATAAACGTTTTTTTTTCACAAAAACATATCACATTCAAGTTTTTCTCTTCGTTACGCCGACTTCCTCTTCTGCATCTTCACCAGTGTTGCAATGTCTCCAGGTTTGTTTTCATATCTATCTGTTGCTTCTGCGATTTCTCTTGTCTCTCTTGTCTATAACATTAGACCTATAACAAAATAGAGAAACTAGGCGTGATGGAGGAGAGATGAAAACCATGTAAAGAAAAGAGATGCAACCATACTTACTAAAAGCAACATGTAGAACTTCTGCTTTGAGAATAAGCTTATGCAATTTTTTGTAACGATAAAGAAGATGATGCACTTTCAGCTTTTTAGTTTTTGCTTCACGCTAAACATAATGAAGACCTCATTTGATTCTTTATAAAGAACCAAAATAACATTTCTTGATTCTCGCATCTTTTAAATCCGAGACAGGTATACCTATTTTCTTCTTCCTCATGTCTTTATCTTTGCAGCTGTTTTATTCTTGAACTTCACATTATTATTTGTCCTTGTCCTCATGTCTCTATGGCTTTTTCCTTCTCATCCTCGTGTCTTTAGCATAGAGTGGAGCACACATAGAGTAGAGCACTTGTCTTCACATGATTTAATGTAGCAAGACATCATTTAATGCGGTAGAGCCTAGTCTTCATGTATCTTTAGCATAGAGTGGAGCACTTGTCTTCACATCATTTAATGTAGCAGCGCATCATTTAATGCGGCAGAGCCTAGTCTTCACGTAGTCTTCCTATTGTTACAAAAGTGAAGCTTACTCTTCACATCGCAGAGACTTTATCAAAATTCAAAAGTGAAGATTAGTCTTGTCATAGTGAAGCCTAGTATTCACGTAGTCTTCCCGTTATTTGTCTTCACATAATAACTCTTGTTCCTTTTAAGTGTAGAGAACCGTAACATTAATTTGTACGTGAGTTCTTCACATTGAAGCCTATTCTTGTCTTCTTGTCTTCACTTAGCTTATTGTTACTTATAACCATGGAGAACTAAACATTAAATGCATTTCTACGTTAGTTGAATTTGATATATATGTAGCCATACTTACGTTAAATGCATTTGCTTCTGAATCCTATTGAAGTGGCTTATTAGCTTAAGCTGAAGTCGAAATGAAAGAATGCGTAAATGATTTACTGTAGTGGTTTTGCTATCAAGTTTTCACATATAATGAAAATTTAATTTATGTACAAATTTAGATACCAAATATCTTTTAGAAATTATTATGATTGTCACATGTTTATTTGAAACTATAATTAGCATTTAATACTTTGTAAAAGTTATTGTGATTGATGTCACTTCTATATTATTACATTTAGTAATGGAAGGCTTAAATAATATGAATGGTTACAATGATTGTATGGAAGTAAATGAAAAAGATGGGGTATGGAATGAAACTATAGAGATGTATTTAATCTCATTGATGGTTGAAGAAGTGAAGAAGGGAAATCGATCGACTACTATCTTTTCCAAATCTGGTTGAAAGAATATTAAAGCAGAGCTTCAAACAAAATTCAATAAGGAGTATACTGATATTAAATTGAAGAATAAGTATAATGGATTAAGGGCCAGATTAAAGAATTTCAAGAACTTACTCAAAGAAACAGGAATCGATTACAACTTTTTTACTGGTGAAGTTAATGCTACAAATGAATGTTGGGAAAATCTATTTAAGGTAAAATATGTCTTTTGTTTTTTTAATATATCATATTATATAATATTCATTCCCATTTATCTTTTTCATCATTATAGGTGCATAAAATGACTCACAGATTCAAGAAAAAAGGATGTAAGAAATTTTTAGACTTGTGTCATATTTTTGGAGATACTACTGCAACTAGTGTGCATGCACATCCATCAATTAAATCTCCATCGAATAGTACAGAAGAGGAACATGGAAATGATATTGATGAAGACTACGCGTATAATGGAAAAGAAGATCAAGACAAAAGTTCTTCGTTTAAGAGAAAGAAGTCTCCTAAGAATAAGAAGGCAAAGAAGACACATTCTAATATTGTAGAAGAAGTCTTACTTATACTTAGTGAACAATCAAAAAGGAAGAATGATTTACTTGAGAAAAAAATGAGTGAAACATCATCCACTGCAGAGAATAGATCTCGAGAGTCTAACATAATGATGGAATGTCTAAATTCTTTAGAAGACTTGGGTGTTGACGGTATGTAATATGGACAAACTGTGAAGGCTTTACATGATTCTCCATTGTATAGGGATTTTTTTTTAAGATGACATAAACAAGGAGGCTGGATTGGATTATGTCGCTTTAGTTATATTTTCATGTTATTGCATATCAAATTCTTATTGATTTGACACTTTTATATTAAGAAATATTCCATATTTTGAACATTTTAAGTTTGTGTTTTGTATGAATATTTGACTTAATTTTAAGTTTATATTTTGTATGAATATTTTTTCTATATTTGATTAAATATACTTGATTGAATATTTTATTAATTATTTAATGTTGACATTGTAGATACATGGATTTCTTATCAGATTTCGAATCAGATTCTGATGATGAACTGAGGAAAGTAATCATTATTTCTGTAGCTGCTAGAGAGAACAAATATTTTCATTTACAAAAGCAACCATGTAGAACTTCTGCTCTACCAGGTCATGATTGGATATTAGAACTTTTGAATGGGAATCCTACAAGGATTTATGAAAACTTAAGAATGAGAAAGATAATCTTCTTGAGCTTATGTGATAAGTTGAAAAGTTTAAGAGGCTTAAAGGCAATAAATCATTTGACTGTGGAGGAACAAGTAGCAATTTTCTTGATGACTATAGGGTATAATGAGACAACTAGAGTCAATGCAGAACGCTTTTAACATTTGACTTGGAAAATTTTGAAGTACTTTCGAAAAGTCTTATATGTAGTTAATCGTCTTACAAAAAGAGTCATTAATCCACCATCTTTTACTAATACACCTCCTGAGATTCAACATAATTCAAAATTCTTTCCATATTTTCAGATAAATTCATATATTTAATTACTATTTTAATTATGTCCTTATGATTATTATTTTTTTAATTTTTAGGATTGTATAGGAGCAATAGATGGTACATATATTGATGCACATGTTCCAACCGATGGACAAATACCATACAAGGGCAAAGGAATTAATCCAACTCAAAATATTATATGTTATTGCTCATTTGACATGCGTTTAACATATGTAATGGCTGGATGGGAAGGTACTGCAAATGACTGTCGAGTTCTTTTGGAAACAGTGACAAATTTAGCGAATCAATTTCCTATGCCTCCACAAGATATTATATTATTTTAAATAAACATAGTAATTATGATTCATTTTTAATATCTTTTTGTTAATATTATATTCTTTAGGTAAGTACTATTTAGTTGACTCAGGCTATACTAATATGCTTGGATTTCTTTCACCATATCGAGGTGAAAGATATCATTTGCGATATTGTAGAGGCAGAGGAAGACCTCAAGATCCACAAGAATTGTTTAACTACAGGCATTCTTCATTAAGAAATGTTATTGAAAGATGTTCTTGTAACACCCCACTCCCGCGTAACCCAAACCCGACATCGATGGTGATAACCGAGTCTGTGCCCCGCGAGGATGGCGTGCTACATCACTCATTCAGTAAACGTTACACTCTTTTTTTTCATAACAACGAATGCAGAATTTAATACCCAAATTGGGTCATCACTCAATCATATACAATTTTATAATTACGCAGTTTTCAGTAGCCACTCGGGCCTATTTTTCAAAATACAAATATACAACAAATTAAAAAAAACATGCAATACAGACACGATCTGATCCCGACCTCTATTCTTCACTTGAAACCTGCAAACATACTCCCGTTGGCCTAACGGAGTATTCTTCTAATCCTGAAAAATATTTGCAAATTTTGGGTGAGTTTTTGCGAACTCAGTGAGTGACCATCATGGATGGCTCACTCATTACATAACACATAATACATACATTTCATTTCGCATTTTTCCAGTATCGCACATGCTCACATCATTTCACATTCAAGTCACTGAACCAATCTCAATATATATTAATATGATGCATGAGCAAGACCAACGCATTTCCCTTTGTCTCTCCTTAAGCACATATGTACTAAAATTTCGGGTTCTAACCCTTAATATGGGGACATGATGTTACAGTTCTAGCGTTCTAAAAGCAAGATTCCCTATACTTTAAAACATGCTGAGTTATGATATAAAGAAACAAAAATACATCATTATTGCTTGTTATGTTATACACAACTATATTAGAATGTATGGACAAAGCGATGAATTATTTGAAAGTTGTGCTAAAAATGAAGAACAAATTGGGGAAAGTGAAAATGAAGATGCAAGTTTTCAAGTGGAGTATAATATCACTCCAGCACAACTTCGAGGTATGTCTTGGAAGCTAGATAAAATTGCTAGACAAATGTGGAGTGATTAAATTATTTCTAATTAATTTATGTTTCTTTTTGTAAATGATAGTACTATTATGTTTTCAAAGATTATAGTATGATAGACATATTTTATTGATTAGAACGACTTAATATAATTTCTAATTTATGTAATTTTATTATATACAATTAATGTGCATTTTTTAATAATATTTGATTTGCATATATTTAATTTTAGCTATAATGATAATTAATTAATTTAAAAATATAATATAATATATTATAATTATTACACGTAAGAGTATAATTACAAGAAATAGAAACAAGATAATAAAACCAAACATATTTTTGTTTTCAGCTTTTTATTAGAAATCTCAACCAAATAAGTTTTTGTTTTCAGTTTTTATATTACAAATTTCAACCAAACAGGTTTTCTTTTTTTGGAAAAAAACAAAAACCAAAAACAACAATAGAAAAACATAAGTGGAACCAAACGACCCCTAAGTGTTTTGCAAATTTTGTATCACCTCTTTCAATTTTTTCTTGTCCTTTTGTTGTCATTTCATTTTTTTCCACTGGCAAATTTCATTAACTGAATTCACTTGTCCCCCTGGCTATAATTTGGTACCATGAAATTAATTGCTCGAATTTTATATCCCAACCTTATGACTGTAAGTAGTTTCTCTTTTATGAGATGACTTTATTATCTTTATTCATTGATTCTCCATCTCTTAGGAGGAAAGAAAGAAATAAAATGACTAATCTCAAATAAATTTGGTTGACAATTCTACTTTTTGTAATGTTAAAGAGATAATATCTCCATATTGTATCCAATTTGATGTTAAAGGCATCAACTTGATTAAGCCTCAGTAGTCAGTACCTATCAGTGATCGACAGCATACTTGCAAACAACAGTATGTATTTTGAATTCTTATGTTCAAGTGGCGACTTTTGTCGCTCATTGTGTTGGATGATCCCAACAATGGAGTTGGGAAACTATTGACCTTGGCACCTACAATGCTACACTGCTTATTACTTGATTTTAAAAGTCACTCTTAACTGATTTCCTTGTTTTTATGCCTAAGCATGTGGATGCAGCTTGATAGTTAGACTACCCAGATTTTGTGACTTAAGAAGAATTTGACTGTCATATTGTTTCTGCAGTAGATGATATTGGAGTGCCTAAAGAACAAATTAACTTGTTGATCTTTAATTCTTAATTGCATCCCATTTAGGTAGATTAATATGACTGTCAAGGCCTAGATGTGCTCTTTACTTCTCTGATATGTTTGTTCTTTAAACAATTTCTTGGTCATTGAGAAGTAGCAATTAGTTGGGTTAGTGATATTGACTTCCACAAATTGATGAAAGCTCATTTTTTCAATAGAAACATAAACTAAAAGCTTATTTGGCTACAACAAAATGCATGTGGTTACACTTGAGCCTGATATAAAACTCTTAATCTTCCATATTTAATCAACGGAGTAAGAAAAACAAGTTCACTCCTGAAAAAAATGATATCATTTCCTTCTTAGATAAGGCTTTTGTTCATCTTCAAGCTTGATTCTAGTAATTTAATACTACATGGTCATGTATTATATTGTTTGCACATTTCTCTACTTTCAGAAAATACAATTCCAGGAGATATTCAGGCCATGGGATGCTCATGTGAATATTCATGAACGCTAGAGGTTGCACGTGGACATGTGTTAACCACAGCTGGCCTATACTCTAATGTATCCTTTTCTGAAATGATGCATTTGTGGAGACTTGACTAGCCTATTACCTTGTCTTATCTCTCATTATCATTTCCATGAACTAGGAAAGGAGATGAGTGCCTATTTCTGGTATAGGGGAGAATGAACTAAATCCTAAGGTTTTTTCTACACCCATTTTTATTGTTTTTTTTGTTTTCATGGCAACAAACTCAAATTCCTTTTGAAGTATATGCAACTAACTTCAGACAGTTGATGGCCACGGTCATATCTTAATTATTGACGCCATGAAGATTTTTTTAATTTGCTTTCCTTCAATGAAGAAGCCTTAATGATGCCTGCATTGTTTCTTTCATTGCTAGACACTCTCCTTTAGGGCTGAATGACTGTCCACATGATTCACATCCAAATGAGGAAGATAGTTATGTTGATCTTAGGTGTTGGATGCTTCTTGTTGCAAATTGCATGCATTTAATATCGCGATTGGTAATGGAAGAAAGTAAATTTGAGAAGGTAATAAAAGAATTCAAGTATCTTACATAGAATCAATTTTTGCTTGATGATCTTTAACAATCTTCATTGATGCTAGATTACGATTTGACAAATAAGATACTGATAGACTTTGAAATCCTAAATCAGGTTATTCAGTCTTAAGCATATTGTAGCAAGTCACGTCTCATTTCTTATATATCCTTAATGTTATTTTATTAGTGCAGCATATAGTTAGAAGTAACACATTGATGAGTCTCTTGCATTAAGTCGAACAATTATTTCTACACTTATAATTATCCATTTCTGATACACATCTTAAATTTTGCTAGATCTATCTTAATCCTACAAATGGAGGTTATTTTGATTTTGCCAGCCACACAAAAAAGATAGGCTTGTACTTCGTTGTCTCTTTACTTCGAGTTTGAGCCCTCAAATTAATTGGATGTCAAGATTATATGGCATCTATTTGCTGTTTTAATATAACTTAAGTTGATTTTGCGTATGCTTTATTTGTGTTATTAATCTTGTTACACTATATTAAACCTTTTTAACTTAGCTATGTTAATATTTTCTTATATGTACTGATGCACATAAATTATCGCTTGGATAGTTAGCTCCTGAACCAAGATTGATTTAATATGTTGTTAGTATCTTGAGCTAATAAAGAAACACATACAGGAGGCTCATACTCAACTCGAGAAATGTTATGGGAGGTGTTAGAAAGACCAGAGTTGAGACTTGTTTCTCATATTAGTTATGCCAGCCTTTTCCCCTTCATAACAAAGATCATTCCATCGGTATCTTGCATAGAGTATTTTTTAAAGATAAATCTTAGTTTGATGTATTGTCTTTGTAACTTTGTTTCTACAACTGCTCCGTCTTTGAAGCACTTTTCAATTGCCATATAATGCCTACGTTACTATATTTGTCTCTATTTTGAGTGGGGAGAGCATCAGTTTCTAATTGTTTACAAATTCGTGCATGATTTATGAATTGTGGGCAAACAACTTGACTTCATCCCAAACAGGTGCATTTTATAAACGGACTATGGATTGCGTTCACTTGCCAAAACCAGGTGATGATGTGTTACCTTCTTGTGTTGGCATCTGGCATTGCATTAGAGATTTCTTATATGAATAAATCTGTGTGGGCTACAATTCCTTGCGCATGAAACGCAACACGGAGCATGACCCTCCCTATTAGAGAGGTCCCATCTGGATGAAATTGAATTACCTGATCATTTCCACAGTTTACCACTACTCAAATGATACGACCCACACATTTGCCTTTACTCAAGTTTACAGATAAAGAGAAGAAATGTGTGATTTGTTTTCTAATTAACTTGTTTCAATGGATGGACCAAATAAAGATAGAGCCAAGGAGATATACACGAACTTGAGGAGTAATTTGATAAGGTTTTACTTATTTATGTCCTAACTAGTTTCAGTTATATGGGGATCTTGTTTAGATTCCTCTATTGATTCAAAATTGCCCGTGTACATTGTTACATAAACGTGCTCTACACTTATTACCAGACCGGGTACATGTGGGAACAATATGATCAGAAGAAGGGTAAAGGAATGTGAAGAGCTTTTCACCTAGTACGAGTTCGAGTCTCTGTATGTTGATATGCAATTTTTTTTCAAGAATTCCGACTGTTATTGTAGAAATATGATTTGATAATGTAATAAACTAAACATTATAAGACGTAGGCCATTCTTGATTTTGCCACATAAATTTTGGATGAGTCGAAATGTTAATTGCGATTTACAAAGGGTACAAAAATATAATTAAAAAATTAGATAATCTTACATCAAAATTTGAAAATTTACCATTCTAATACCAGAGCGTTGTTACAAAAAGGTTCATACAAAAGCCTTAAAACTTCATTTCATAGAGGCGTGTAGATGTAGATAGATCTCATATTGATCTCACAACTAAATTTTTGCATTAACATGGTGAGATATCGCAAACATATGGTAGAGAATCTCCATAACTTCTAACTGAGGGGTTGGCATTACTCACGATTCTAAATCTTTTTCTTATAGATGTGTCCTTAGTTTCCTTTTAATTCACATACTTATTGATAAATTTTTTTAAAAAAATCATTGGTTTATTTTAATTCATATCAAAATTTGTAGTTATTATATTCTTTTCTAAGATATTATAAAGAATTTTACTTCATCTATTTGGATTGTCAATTTTTCCTTTTCAATTTTATTATTCTTATTTAAATATTCATCTGTTATATTTTTTTCTCTTTTCCTTTACAAAATTATGTCTTACGTTATACATTTATAATTTTTTTCCTTCAAATTTGAACTTCAACAATATTCACTTATGCAACTTAACCATTTATAACAAAACTTATATATACATACTCTTTAATTCTCAAAAATAACTGGGCATTATAAGTAGTATCTTATACGTACCATCTGCTAGTACTTCAATAAGCAGCATACACCTATGAGGACTTTAAATGTGCTCGTGAAAATAACTTTAACCCGTTTTCTGGTGTGGATTTAGGTCAGCGGAAATCGATGAACTTAAATCTTGATAGGTATCAGCCTTTTCACCTATGTCGTGTAACTACTAGACAGGGGAAGCTGTAGGTGTAGCTATTGCCTATGGCCAGTCATAAGATTGCAATTGAAGTGACCTTTGATGTTGAGCTCTCACTGGCCAGATGATTTTAACAGCTTAACAGTTCAGCATTGATCAGTTGCATTCAGCCCTGCCTGCCTTTTCATTTGGATGGTCCAGTTTCACCAAACTTGAGAGACTAGAAGAGTTTGTTTCAACCACATCCCAGAGTTTTTTATGCCTGAATATTCTCTTATATCTTTAAACCTGTCCACTCTCAGAATCCTTTCATTTTCAGAAAGTTGAGACTGGACCAGTTGTTCAACTTCACAAATCCAACTGGTCCTGTAATTTCTTTTGACTTTAGCAATCCAAATGTATCTTATAAGTACACCTATCACCAACTACTTTCCAAAACCATGTTACTTGGGGAGACAAGAACCATTGAAACTGTTGAACATGATTAGTTGCAATGACACTTTGATAGTCGCAGATTACAGAAGCTAAGATGAAAATTAAGCCGTTGAATACATGGCTGTTTCAGTGTTAATCGAAGGTAATTTCAAGTCAAATGTGTTAGTTTCAGACTATGAACGTGCATCAATGAAATTACAATACCACCCAGATCACAACAAACATACATGAACAAGTTCAAACACTCGTTACAAAACTCCAAATCAAGCACACAAAGGCAACCATTTTACAGAGTCAATTGGGACCAAGCCAAGGTTATGTTGTTTCATCGCCAAGCTTCAGTGCGCTCCGCCCTTGAATTTATGCGGCTCAAGTTGCTGATCCCTCGAGCTTTCTCAATAGATACCGTTGCTGCACAAACAACAGGCTGCTGCACATTTCCTTTTCGAGGACCCTTTCTTTGATTAGAATTACTTGACTGGCCGACCTTGCCATTTCTAATATTTGCTTGAAAATCAGACTTGACATCATTAACTCCAGAACCCATTTCATTGATCAAGGCATCAATCCTCGAAGCAGTTTCGTAAGACTCATCTCCATGAGTGGTCAACTTCTGGGTAGAATTTGTATAACTGCAATCTTCACCATCACACATAGGATTGTTCTGACTACAATGGTAGGAACTTTCTACAGCAGGTTCTTCGGCTACAAAGGCTTGCTCCGACAATTCATTGTCATTTTCAGTGTATTTCACACAGCACTCAGAAGGGCTCTCATGACCATTCTCATCACATGGCTCTGGGCGTGAAGTTGAATTTGGCTCCACCACAGAATCTTCCCTCTCCCGTAATGTTCTTAGAATAAGTGTCTTCAGGAAGTTCATTACTTGAACAGCATACATTAGAGCAGTCAGAGGATCCGCCATCTGCAACAAAATTAAGATCAAACATGGACTGTTAAAAACTGACAACTGATGCTATCAAACTCTGCTTCTATAAATTCAGCAACAAAAGATCCTTCACTTTATTCTGGTAAATCAACTTATTGCTAATGCAGACGTGAAACAAGTGGAATCGAACCAACGCTGGCGTAGAATACCAGGGAAACATAGACTCTCTGAAAGAACCATACACCATAAAAATTCTGGGGATCTAACCAGAAAAGAATTACTATGCAAGTTTAATGGTGGTAACTGTGAGTGTGACAATTAATTGATGTACTGCCTACTAAAAACGGTTATGTTGAATCACTAAACTCAATAACAATATTAATTTACCTGAGTCATATTTGGTGCAAAAACCATGGCTATGTTGCGTGCATTCATCTTGTTTACATGTTCTTGCTCAACAACATCAGCCATCAAGTTAATGGCCCAATCCAAGAGAGAAGCTTCTGTAGGGGGTAGGTTCCTCACAAGCTCAACACAGTTTTCTTCTGTTTGGCATTGTATTACTTGTTCTGGAGATAAGGAATCAAGAACCCCAGCAGGAAGTTCTCTAAACCAAGCCTAAGGAAGATATAACAACAAGAGTAAAGCATAATACCAAATGTCACTAACAGGAGGATAGTAATAAATGCCAATCATGTTGCAGCTTCATATGACATTCAGAATGTCCCTTTATAATTTCACAATTTTATCTCTTCCATGCTACAGTTTTTAACTTCACTTTTCTAATTGGACCACAGAACCAGGGAAGTCAAATCTATTAAATAGAGGTTTACGATTAGTAGTCCAATTAAGCAGAGGAAGCAATGAAGAACAATGTCATGACAGAATAGCAGCCCCTTCTTGTGAAATCTAGTGAAAATGAAGATATCTTGAGCTGTAAGCATCATAAATCCCAAGTAGGATGGAAGAAATTTATTATCTACAGGTGGTAATAAATGAAAGGCATCCATTGCGCATCGGGGTCACACAATAGAATTGATGGAACAATAGCAGTAGTAGAGGTGAAGGGGAGTGAGGATGGCAGCAATTGCTGTTGCATTGATGAAGTGCAGTAGTGATGATGCCAGTCAACTGGTATAAGCCTATGGTGCAACCAGAGGCAACACTGATGGTGCGAGATAGCAGTTAGGATGAGATTGTTACTAATGGCAACATTAATTAGCTTATTAGAATCAAGTGACGGAAAAAAATAGTTGAGATAAATCTGTGATGGTGAAGGTGATGGAAGCAGATCACACAAGCTGTGCGCACAATCGCTCTCATTGGTAAGCTTTCATAGAGTATAATCTTTTTAAATAAGTTATAAAAAGAAAAATTACAGACTTGTTAAAGCAGCAGCATAACCAACCAGAGGCTGCTATTACGTACCAAAACCCAGTTTATTAGATAGATTGTAAGGAAACTGACTACCTGTTAGCTACCATTGAACAGCAATGGAAATTTTGGAAAACTAGTGCAAAGTAATTAAAAACACCCAGAGCAACTTTTTTGACTTACTCCTAATTGGAAAAGGCTAAATAGAAAAATCTACCAATGCCACAGAACAGTCTCACAGGTCTTCTTCATCAAGAGGTGCTCCTGGTCAGAGGCAAACGCTTGCAAAGGACAACAGAATTGAGATTAAGATAAGTTTTGATACCTTGATAAGGCCTGCCAAACAATGTACTTCAACGCCTTCTGGAACGATTCCTCCATTCAATTGATCCCTAACATACTCCTCCTGACTGTTTTCAGCATTGATCCTAAAAATCCCTTCTGCCTGGAAGCAATCATTAGTGATTCAGCTATAATATCAGTGTCAATATATCCAATCTGACTATGATATACGAAGACAATCTCCACAATAAAGCAGATAGTTTTTGTTCAATCAATTTCCATTTATGGTGCAACTACTAAAGAGAATAGCAAGGTGATGTACCTGCAAGCCTCCTTGGGAATATAGCCGTCTCTGCATAAGCAAGAGTATAGTTGGAACACTGTTTCCCCTGGTGTCATATGATAGCTGCATAGATTCTGTAGAAACCCCAAAAACAGTTGCACTGCAAAATGGACACAATTACAAGTCAAAAGCAATAGCAAGACAATAATCATGCAAGTTAAATAGTTGAGCGATTTTAAGTGATGCATGACTATAAGCCAACAAACGAATAAACTTAATTATCAGTTTCAACGAAAGATCAACTTTTTACTCTAGAATCAAGAGGCTAGAGCATCTAGAAGTAGAAGAAGGAGGCAGGGGATCATTAATATCCAGATAGTGAAAACGTTGCAATGATTGTAAATGACAGAATCATGTTTACAGTAAAACATAGAGGCAGTTTGAATGAAAATCTCACTAAATATCTGCAACTAAATTGATGCTGTTGAATAAGTGAAACATATTTTAGTCATATAATGTAATCGTAGCACTAAGGTATAAACATGTTATAGAGCAGCAAATTTCCATGGTAAAGTTCCGATTCAATTTGAAATAGACAGCCAACATAAAACCGTTTTAATTATATGTCCATTTGACTGCCAAGGCCCATATAACCAACCATAAACAGATTTCTAAGGATGACCCTACTAGAAGCAAAGCACCTCCCAGGAATTAAGTCTTCCCTTTTGAGTTAGAATGGCACTGTCTTCAAATGGTTTCAGTTTGGTGATGCTCAAAAACAGCCAAGGAATAAGATGGGATACAAGCCCTCACGAATCCTTGAATAGTCTAATGCATCAACTGAGAAACTCTCTGGTTAACTTCTATCTTATTCATACAAGTAAATTGAAAAGGACATGACAAAAGCAGCAAGAAACACAATAACGAGTCTAATAATTGAAATCTGCATCTTCGCGTTTAAGAATTCCAGATGGACAAGGAAATACAACATATATAGAGAAACAAGATAAACAATTGATTAGGAAATTTCACAGTTCCAAGAATTGCCATTGGCACAAACCAAGAAAGCCCAAACATGCAAAAAACACCAATCAAACAAGGCAAAATGACAAAGCCAGTAATTGCAGAAACTGTCATAAACATCTCAAAAATCAACAAGAACCAGAAAAATACAAAACCTACCAAATAAAAGGCCAAACAGAAAAGAAAATGCAAAAAAATAAAACCCAGATTCCCATTTTAACCAAAAAGCAAAATGTACCTAGCACTAGGAGCTCGCCTAGGCACTTCAGGTTCGAACTCCACAGGTAAACCCAAGAAGCCATTGAACCTGTCGAAGGTGACATGAGCCACATGCCGCACATTAGTTGGCCAACCGATTTCCATAGCACAAAGCTCCCTCCTATCACTCTTGCAAGCCGCCAAAGACTTCCTGATAAGCGCAAAAAGCAAAGCCAACAAAGAAAGTTGATCTCTTCGGTGTCTTTCTCTTTGTTTCTCCAAATCCTCTTGTGGGTCACACTCAGTCGCCGGAAAATCACTTTCTCCCTCACCGCCACCACCACCACCTCCACCCGGTGAATGTGCGCAGGATAAGGAAGATGGAGGTGCGCAAGATAAGGAAGACGGTGAAGAAGAAGAAGTAGGAGTGGTGGTTGGGGAAGAAGGGAAATGAGAAGGAGAGTGGAGGACCTCGGTCATGGCTGGCAATGAAAAAGAGTGTTTTTTGCTTGAAAATATTAATTACAAAAAGAAAAAAAGAAAAGCTTAAAGAAAGATTCTTGCTTTGTTAATGGGTTTTTTCCATTAGTAAACAAGATGACGAAATCAGATTGTAGTAGTTGTTGATGGGGTTGCTGTTGTTGTTGATGATGTGTGAAGTTTTCCCACGGAGAGAAAGAGAGATAGAGAGAAAGCTGAGAGGTGGAGTTGGATTGAAGGAATGGTCTTCTAGTGGGACATGAGAATCATTAACTCATCTCTGAATCTTTCTCGTATTTTCTTTCATCTTTGAGCGTTGAAACAAGCAAACTAGAGAGAGACGTCAGAGGATTTGGTGGGAAATAGAAGAAACAAAAAGGAGCGTATTATATTTACCAAGTAATCAGCGGAATATTATTCTATTTGTGAGTTTAAGGATGTGGAACCAACCAGCTTCACTCGAGCTACAAGCAGTTAACTTTGTTTATGGTTGGTGCAGAGGACATTCCTCCAAAGATTGGGTCTTTCAAATTAACCAGAGGAAAGGGAGAGTAAGTGATCGAGTGTGAGAGCGACCTTCTTTCGGTTTGAACCAGCTTTTACATAGGCCTTCCCAATGGAGAGACCTCTTTTATTTTTTTTTTGATAAAAAATATGTAATGATAGCTCTTTTGCAGAAAACTGTAACAAAAGGACATGGTAAGAGTCTCAAGAGAGGGAGATGAGGCAAAGTTGCTGGGACCCCATGCTTTGTTGCAGTGAAAATTGAAAGTGAAAATGCAAGAATTAGTATCGCAAGACATAGTTCTATTTGAAGTGTAAATCTGGAGAAATTGTAATCTTTCCTTATCCGGTTTTTGTCGTTTCTACAAAAATCTGAGATAGGAGTGTAGGACTGGGTAATACATTTAGGCTTCTGTGTATAGCTGACATAGATGACTCTCCACCACTCGCCAGCCTTGCCAGCCATATTGTATTCAAATCTTCTTCATGTGTTATCCTTAAAGTATGTTTGAATGAAAGTATAATATTTCGTCGTTTAAGATCAGGTTTTAATAAAGTAGAATATAATGAAGTGGTTGAGAAATGTTTCATATTATATCTCGTTTTATCTTAAATAGTTAAAATAAAAATTCCTGATTTAGGAAATTTAGAATTGAATGTAAAATGATAAACAACTTTACACTATATTGCATTTAAATTCTTCATCTAAATAACATTTCACTATATTATATATTATAAACTCTTTCATTCCTCCTAAATAATAATTTTCTAGTATTACATTCATTTACGTTTTATTCCATCGTAAATCATTTCATTCTATTCTATTTCATTTTATTTTAATAAAAACTTTACTTCCAATTAAACATATTATTATATTTCGTTTTCTCAATCTCTTTTTAAATATAGTTTGTGAAAAATCTAATGAGTTGTGGCCATGTTAATCTTTATAAATGTGGTGTATTTTTTGGTATAACTTAAGGATGTATACTCGACACACGCTTTAACATTAAATTAAAGTTTTGATTAAAGTTGTGGTTTGTAATTTAAAGTTTAAACAAGTTTTTATTGTTATATTTGGTATTATTTAGTACTATAAAATTATTAAAATAATATTTATTATATTTTGATTAAAATGAAAAATGAATTAAAAATGATAAATAAACTAAACTTCATATATTTAATTCATTTTAAAAATCATTTTTTAAATTAAGTAATATTTAATGAAACAGAATACAGATTATAATTCTACATAAAATAAGTTATCGATATATTTATTAAGCATTGATCAAAATTGATTTCGTGAGAGTTTAAATCATTACTAATATTATTTTGAGAATATTGTATAACTTAATATCATAAATAATAATATAAACTCATTCAAATTTTTTAAAAACATTGTGGTGTAATTTAACCTTATTTTAAAGGGAAAGAATTATATAAAGCTTTTTGAAGATCCAAATCCATCACAGCATTATTAATTGCTTGACGCGTGAGAGACAAAAAGATTGGTTCGCAAATTATAGTTGTCAAGTCATACCGGTGACCTTAAGCTACACATAATCATGTCATATGTTGTCTGTCTTTTAATGCCAGGAAAACCTGAAAAGGACACATCTAAAACCGAGACCTTACTGACTAAGTCAAAGGTTGTAGATAGTGGTAGCTAATTCTTCGGCTCAAAACTCTACAGGGGTCTGAGGAAACTTGGGAAACGAAGTAACTTGAAGATGATAATCATTTTAAATTTCTATATAATAAGGTTAGTTGAGTAAGCTATGATCGTATTGCTTCTGGGCCAAATTGTGGACCACTACGCTACATACTTCTAATGTATAAGGAGTGATAAAAAAGTGTTCTCTTACAAAAGGAACTCCAACAACCCTTAGATCTTGGATTTTCACACGTCCTAGTGAAAAATGAATCATGTTTCCTTAAAGGGTTTCTTGTATTAATGTATATATATCACTAACTCATGGAAATCTTTAATGGTGATAATGACAGCCATTGCAGATGAATAGCTAAAGCTTTCCCTTTCTTATCTTCTTCTCTAACATAAAGAGAGTGACATAAACTCATGACCTGGGCTGATAATCCCTTACCTCTGTTATACGCTACATTTAATCAATCTTATATTTCTCTTCTCAAAAGAAATTTTACGAAAACTGAACATGGCCCAAAATGAATGAATGGAGCATTTCCACGGGGCAATCAGAATAGAGCCTCTTAAGTTAGTTTTAAGCATTTCCAAGCAAATACTTTAACGAAAGAAGAATATTTGAGAGTGCGGGTTAAAGGACACACGTTGTCTTGGCTAAATCCCAAGGATCATCACGACGTGCGTGAAAATATTGCAGTCGGCCCGCATGTTGAGCAGATTAGACTAAGTAAAAGCGATCCAAATCTTGTGACCAAGTGAGACATTAATTTTGTCTGCTCTAACATAACTTGTCATCAGCAGAACTTACCTATTGTGTCCCTCTTACTTTACTTCTGGTTTGTTCTTCTTCCTTAACACTCCCACTCAAACTATACCGAAGGCTTCAAACTAGTTTTAGTTTAGTAGTCAAAGAGAAAAATCTCGAATTAACATATCTGACCTCAAGTTCTACTTTTCTACTTTGTCTTTGATGAAGTGTACATCCACTTCGATATGTTTTGTTCTTGAATGAAAGAGTGGATTTTGAGCTAGCAATCAAGTGTCATTGTTGTCGCTCCACTTAAAAGGTTTATGAGAGAGCGGACCCTAACTCAGATAGTGGAGATGTGAGGTAGATGAGCTCGGTAGACACTTGTGAGAGGGCTCGATATTCAGCCTTGGTGCTAACCGAGCTACTCTCAATTGTTTCTTGGAGATCCAAAAAACAAGGTTTTTCCTCAGAAAGACGCATCCTCTAGTTGTTGATTTTTTATCATTGGGAGAGCTGACCGAGTTAAAGTCACTGTAGGCGTGGAAATTAAGAGGAGTAGATGATGGTCAAAAAAGCAATCATAGATTTAAAGTTCCTTTTAGGTAACGTAAAATCCTTTTACATGCAATCCAATGTGTATTTAGAGGATTTTGTCAAAACTGACTTAATTTGTTTACGGCAAAGTTGATGTTTGGTCTTGTATTACAAAGATACTGAAGTGCTCTTATGGCACTTTGATAGAGTTTTGGGTGTTCAAAAGTTGTGCCATCACACAAAGATAACTTGGTTGCTAGAGTGATTGGTGTGGAATAGGGCTTGCATGAAGACATGTTGGTTTTGGTAAGTATACCTTCGATGTAATGTTTTTGTGAAAGATATAATCCATTTCTGTTTCTATATGCTTCAAAACCAAGAAAATGATTTATGCTTCAAAGCATTTTAAGTGCAAATTGAGGCTGTAATTGACTGATAACTAAATAAATAGCTTGAGTTGAATTTCTTGTGATTATAATATCATCCACATAGACTAGTAACATTGTAATGATTCCATTATAGTTTGAATATAATAGAGAAGTATCTGACCTTGAATTATGAAACTCCCACTAAGACAGTGCATGTTTCAGTTTATAAGACCAAGCCCTAGGGGCTTGTTTCAACTCATAGAGAGCTTTAGCCAATTTGTAAACATGATATGGCTATGTTTTGCTTTCAAATCCTTGTGGTTGATTTATATAATCAGTTTCATGTAAATCCTCACGTAGAAATGCATTGTTGATGTCAACTTGTTGGATATCCTAATGATGAGAAACAAGTAACAGAATTGCTTTGATTGTTGAGGCTTTCACAACAAGGCTGAAAGTTTCTAAAAAGTCAATGCCAAGGGTTTGATTAAACCATCCTTTGGCGACAAACCGAGCCTTATGTTTAGAGACAATCCCGTCATCATTATACTTGGTCTGGAACACCTATTTTGTGCCAAGAATGTGCATGGTAAGCTCACAGGGAACAAGTGTCCAAATGTGATTTTGTTGTGAAGCATTGAATTCAGCTTGCATAGCTTGAAACTATATAGGATTGTTTAGAGCTTCAGAAACTATTGTGGGTTCAGTGTGAGGATTTAAGACAAGGGAGAATGAATAAAGTTTGGGTTTAAAATTTTCACTTTTGGAGCAAGTTTGTAAAAGATGATTATTTTGTGTTAATGGGAACGAAGGATTTGGTTTAGTGTTTGGTGTACTTGATAGAAAGGGATTAGGTAAGGTATTTTTATCGTTTAATAAAGTTGTAGGATGTGACGGTGAGCAAGGATTCTGAGAGATTACTTGTTTGTTGGAGGATTCAGTTGTGCGAGAACATTCTGCAGTAGAGGAGTGAGTTATGACAGCCTTTAGAGAAGGTGAAGTTGAGGTTGGAGTGAAGGTAGGAAGACTTGGTGAAGCTATATGATGATTTGAGTGTGTGAGAAAATTTTGAGGAAATGGAAATTCTTCCTCGTTGAATACCACAAGGTGAGATACGATGATTTTCCCTTGATTAGTCAAACATTTATAACCTTAATGTATTGAACTATATCAAAAAAAAAACACATTTTGTGGTATGAAACCTGAATTTATGATGAAAATAACATTTGAGATAAGGAAAACAACTACAACCAAAAGTTTTGAGATAAAGATAATTTGGGGGTTTATTATGCAACTTTTCAAATATTAAGAGATTGTTTAGTCTTGGAGATGGGAGGTTATTGATAAGATAGGTGGCTGTAGAGAAGGCTTCTTACCAATAGGTGAGAGGCATGTGAGCATGGGATAAAAGAGTTAGTCTTATTTCAGTGATATGTCGATGTTTTCTCTCGGAGACACCATTTTGTCGATGAGTGTAAAGACAGCTAAAACGTTGTTGTATTCCATGTTTTGTGAGGTAAGGTAAGAGAGCTTTGTATTCACCTCTCATATCAATGTGTAGAGCTTTGATTTTTTTGTTCAATTGAAGTTCAACATTGGTTTTGAATTTGACAAAAACTAATAGAGTATCATATTTTAGTATTAGGGGATAAAACCATATGAATCTTGTGTAGGTATCAACAAAAAAAAGATAATATTTATGTCCTTCAGTTGAGAGATATGGAGAGGGTCCCTAGATATCAGATAATGCGATGTCGAATGGATTTTGAGCAGTTATACCATGAGTTTGAAAAGGTAGCTGACGTAATTTTCCTTACTTATAGGCATCACAATGTGGCAAATTGTTGAGATTGATATTGAACTTTATTGAACTCAGAATTTGTTTCAAAATACTGTTGAAAGGATGTCCTAATTTGGCATGCCAAATATTAACATTTTTTTGTGTTATGTTTATTTCACAATTGCTACCCTTTAAAAGAGAAGAAACTTTTTGTTGTGAAAAACTAGACTTATGAGTAGGATATGTTTGCATTAGTAGCCTGATTTTGTTGGGCGGTTTAGTGGCTTTAAAGCTATAGAGGTCATCCCGAAAGACTCCTTTGAGCAAAATCTTCCCTGTTGCTTTATCCTAATTTGTTTTAGTGCAAAAGGTGTGTATATATTATCTAGGAAATGTATGTAAGATGAGTCAATATTAGCAATAGGAAGAGAGTTACGATTACCAACAGTGAGTTGATCCTTTCCATCGTACTCTGAACTTATTGACAGATTATTAAGGTCAGTTGTTACATGATTTGTCACGCCACTCTCTATAAACCATGTATTGTTATTGACTGCTTCTGAGGAGGGACATCCATGCTGATTTTGAGCCAAATAGGATTGAGGACAATTTTATGCATTGTTTTGTGTTTGTTAAATGAATATGTTCTGCCTCCATGGTTGAGTAGTGTTACCTTGCCATGATATATCAAATGTTTTGTGACATTTTAGTGCTTCATGGCTAGGTTTGTGGCAAAGCTGACAAAAGATTCTGTTTTTATTTCATCTGCCTCCTATCCCACGATTTCCTCTTCCTCTAAATTTTCTTCTTCCTCGTTGATTGTTTTGATTGAAAGTTGCAGAGTTTGCTGTCGGTGGTGAGATATCTTCTTGATTAATTTAGCTCAGCTTCTTTATTCTTGTTTCATGCATTATAAGAGAGTATTGCACTTCTTATAGAGTTGAAGTTTTTATAGACTGTCTTAGATAAACTACAACAAGATCATGTTCATGACCAAGACCATTTGGGGAACTTAATATTAGTTCATAATCAATGATTGCATATCTTGCTACTTGAAGTGAGTCTCCTGTGGTTTTAACTTTTTGCATATATTCTGATATATGGTGTGAACCTTTTTAAATTATTGAAAGTTAATGCCTTAGTCGAAGAACACTAACCATGGATGTTTGAGAATAAAGATTCTCCAAAATTTGCCAAAACTTAGTAGGATGATTTGGAATTGTTTACCTGTCGTATTACTTCTTCTCCGATGGTTGAAAACAACCACCTTAGCAATAGCTGGCCTCTTCTTCGACATGCTTTGTAATCTGAATTTTTGATGACTTAGTTTGTGTCTTTGCTAGGGCTGAACAAGAGAGGATGAAGGTGTACCATTTAAAGTGGTAGTTGATGACCGAGAGTTTTCCTCCATCATTAACTTTGGTCAAGAGCTTTCCTCCATTATTGACTTTGGTCAAGAAAAGCTCTGATGTCATGTAAGAAATATGTGTAGAAATTATGCGTTATTTTGTTATTTGCTCATATGTACATTTATACATTATTGGTTCAATAATAACCATACATTTGTTAGTATACATAACAAAATAAAAGGTTGAGATGTATTCTGTTATAGCAGAAATGTACAGTCCAACTATCATTAGTGAATTTCTTTGAGATGTATTCTGTCACAGCATAATTGTACAGTCCAGCTATCATTAGTGAATTCCTTTTATAACCTTTTGTGAAATTCCTATTGTGTCCCTCTTACTTTATTTCTCGTTTGTTCTTCTTAGTTAAAACACTTTGAATATGTTGACAGAAGAAAATAACAGTTCCTGATAAATGCCTTTGATTTCAAGTTTAGGGACTGTATAAAACCAATCCCATATGCACAACTGTTCAATATCAAAACTATGTGCATTGTTTTACTTAAAAAGGTAACAGAAAGATTGTAGACTAAATTCTTGTTTATTGCCCGCTACTAAAGTAGGAGCCAGGACCAACTGTGGCAGTATGAAATGTGAATTTTCTTCCTTTCTTTGCTTGCTAAGCAGTAAGCAAAGAGGCCTAATCCTGGACTTCTGCTTTCTTTTCACCAGATTTGAGATACCAACCTAATGCACCAAGAGCAGTGATTGTACCAGCTAAAACTGCATAATTTCGGTATTTGTCTGTTGAAACCTTTTCAGAGGTCGCTCCTGTTGCAGAGGCTGAGGCAGGTGGTTTTGCATCAGCTGGTGCACTTGAGGTAGCCTTTTCTTCTGGCTTTGCACCCTGAAAAAAGTTAATGCATAATGCATTAGATTCAAGCAAATTGCAGTCACCTCAACAGCCTTTTTCTATTTTTGATTCAATACCACAGCAACATTAACGTTTACACATCTATGGCCACAATTAAAGCATATGGACCACATTTACGATAAATGTCAAGGTATACAAACACTTGTCCTTCAAGAACTAGATTAAATTAGCCGTTGCGCTTGCCCTTCACTGTAAGTAAAACGATTATTTCAGACTTACGAGCAAAGAGTATCCACTCAAGCAAAATAAACGGAAGTGTTAACAAAAAGTGGGAGGACCGCCTAGTTAATGCTATGCTCAAACCAAAAAGAGAGTCATTGTACCAGAAATAATAGAATGCCTGGCAATTAACCAGGTCATTGACAATAAAGACACTACACTCTAATTACGTTCACAGCATCTTACTTGGTTCATATTGTGTTAAAAGAACATACTTCTCTTTTCAATGATAGGTTATACCAAGATTTAAATCATGGTTTCGTTATATATTCAAAACATGAAGACTATAAACACCCTAAACATATCCTGGAAAGGGGAAAATGAAAAGTTGAAAAAAATGAAGCTCATACCTGGCGTGCAAGCTTCTCCAATTTCTCTTGCTCAACTTTCTGAAATGTGAAGCCAACAGTTAAGAAAACTTAGGTCAATCGACAAGGCGTTTGTAGTGACAAATAGACATCCAATCTAATCACAGTAGGGCATGCACTAATATCAGATTAACAAAAGAAATCTCAGCATTGGGTTTCCAGCTCCGCACTCTCTCCATTACCAGAAATAGTTAGTCAACATAATATACAAGATTCAACACGAACTTCAAAGATTGGCGCATAATCATGTTGAAGTTACCTTAATATATACATTTTCTGCAGCTTTTTCCTCCTCACTGAGAACTCTTCCACTACTTGAGAACCTTCGAGACACCAGCCGTGTCACTGATCTTGCCGCCATGGTAAATTGAATATCTGCAACAATTGGAGATGAGAAACTGTCTAATGATGCGAATTAGGAAGATGCTAACAGATAAGTTAATAGACGTAGGGTTTATAGGGAAATGGAGCTTACAAGAGAGGCAGAGAGAGACTGATATGATAGAGAGAACGAAGCGTGGGCTCTCTTTTCTTTTTGGATTTATGGAAAATAGCTCCAATCACCAAGTATGGAATATAATTAACCGTCCGATCCAGGAAAGGTTTCAATTCTTGTTAACCAATTCAGGCACCATTTAATCTAAATTTTGGAATCGGGCTATAGCCCAGCAATTCTAAAGCCCGTGTTTAGGTTAAACACCTAAGGGCTGCTAACGTTCATACTCCCAGTGGCGAAGCCACAGTAGGGGCAAGTGGGGCACTTCTCCAAAAGATTTTACTTGTAAAAATTATTATTTTAAATTTTGATAGTATAAAAAAAAATATAATTTTGCTATAATTAAAATTTTGCCTCTATTAAAAATAAAATTTTTTTTCCATTAAAATTTTGCCCCCACTTAAAAAATTTTCTGAATCCGCACCTGCATACTCCCGTGTTTTATTATTATTTTCAACTGTATTCCTTTGAAGCTATGGTGGATATTAAAGTATAAGTATTTTCTTTAGTCAAGAATGGCTGGGCAGGCTATTTATCTAATGTTGGTCAAATTTTAGCTACTAATTCTTTTCCTCTACAAAGATTTTGGTTGACTTAACTGGTGAAATAAAAACGTTTATAACGTGAATATAACATTGTTATCAAGTTTCAGTAAAAAAGAGGCAACGAGGTGCCAGTTTTTCATTACTCAAATATTGAAGTTAACAAATTCAATATAACAAAGCCTTTTTTTATTTTAAAAAAACAGAGTAAAGAAAGCAAATACAAGAGGAACCAGAAGCAACGGAGCAATGAAGGTGGCACGAGCACGAGGCCTAGGGGCGTCATTCTCCGCACATGGACGGTTGGACCGCCAAATGGTTAATCCACTCTTTCGGTACACGCCAAAATTACCCACCCCCTTTCTCACTCTCTCTCTATTAAAAACTACAATAAATAGCACCCCCCGCATTAGTCATTAGCCGCCTCTCCTCGTACGCTCCGCAGTTCTTCTCAACTCTTTACCATCCTGTCTTCGCTTTGCTTCTGCTCTTTCTGGGTAAAGGTCTGTTCTTTTTGAGTTTTCATATCCTTTTTGTTCTTGCATATTTGTTCTGTTTTGTGCTGGTGGGTGTGGCTTCTTCTGTATGGTCGCGTTTTGTTTGATCGGGGAGTGCTTGAGGTTTTTGGGTTTTGTAGGTTTTCGGTTTTTGTTTGATGTTATTTTGATTCTTTGATGTGGGTATGGACGTATCTTTCATCAGTGGGGCTTACGCCTTCATTCAATTTTTTTTATTTGATCAAAATGGTCTCGTTTATTCTGCTATAAAAATGCTTCAGAATTTTGATCTGGAGGAAAAATGGAAACAGAGCTGTACTGTTTCTCTTAATTTTGTGTTTCCAACTAACACGAATGATGCAAAGTACGTAACACGAATGAGGTTTGTAATAATTTGCATACCCTTACCATAAGTCTTAACCTTTGTTACCAGGACTTGTTAAAAAGAATCCTATTGTTATCAGCATGGTGGGTTCTGACCCCAAGTTACCTTCAACATAGTTTCTATACTGTTTTCTCTTGCTTCCTCTTTTCTGGGGTTTGTTTCAGTTGAATAATTTCCATTTTCTTTTGATTTACAAATTTCGTCCCTCAAAAACTTGTAGTAGTGGAATGATGCCTGCCGTAATATAATGCAACCTAACCTGGATTGGAAGGCAGCACTTGACTCTTAACCATCTTGTTGAAGCCGATGGTTTGAAGAGTTTGAAACATCTAACGTCTTGATTTAACTAAAGCCAGAACAAGTTGATATGAGGGTCATGCATAAGATTGATATCACCCTTTTTGTGTATGACATACCTAGGGTTATAATTCATTTCCAAACTATTTAGCACTGACATGAGAACATTCCTCGACTCATTATGTTCTTGGCGGCCGTATAATGCCTTATCTTTTCCCCTTTGATGTAATGAGACTGCGTATTATATCTGCTTAATGTTCTGTTGACTTGCACTTCTATCTTCAAGCACTATGGCAAGAATAAGAAGCTTTGTCTTAGTTTTATTACAATGACATTTTAAGTTGGAGCTTCGAGTGAAGAGCAGAGAGCAATAAAGCTTGTTCTTCTCATTATGCTCCATACATCCATCGCCTTGTTTACAGAAATGGATGCATTCCTTCCATTTTGGTATTACGTCAGTGAAGGCATACAAAATTTCCTTCTTGCTTTTTGATATTTGATTCTGTTACTTAGCAGAGTTGATGAAAACTAGTCATGGGCTGCAGGCCTTTTGATAAATTCATTTCTCTTGCTGACTTGTTTGTTCAACAGGGAAACTGTCATTTTCTAAAAAAAAATCTATTACTACGACAGTCAGCTGCATCAGATGTTCATAAAAGCTGATGTTAGAGTACTTGAAGCAAATTATGAAATTGGATGCAATAATGAAGCTGGAGGAAAACTAATTCCTTAGATGCCTTAATTTTCCAAACTACTGTGTTTACATGTTGGTCACAATTTCTTAATATTTTGTGTTGCCACGGAGTATTAAAGATTAAACAACTGTTAGAGCAAAATATTAAGCTGACTGAGAGTATTTCATGTTATTCAGGGTTAAGATGGCAACTGTTAGTGTTCCCTCCCAATGTATGGTAAGGGCTGCTCCCCAGAATCGGTTCACTAGCACCATTATCAGGACTCCATTTTCATTCGGATCAGTGAAGAGTGTCTCCAAGTCTTTTGGTTTGAGATGCTCTTCCAATTTCAAAGCATCAATGGCCACCTACAAGATTAAGTTAATTGGACCAGATGATGAAGTGCTTGAATTTGAAGCCCCTGATGATCAATACATCCTAGATTCGGCTGAAGCTGCGGGAGCTGATCTGCCATATTCTTGCAGGGCAGGGGCTTGCTCAACCTGTGCTGGAAAGATGGTTTCGGGTTCGGTTGACCAGTCGGATGGTTCCTACCTGGACGAGAACCAAATGAAGCAAGGTTATCTGCTGACTTGTGTTTCATACCCAACTTCAGATTGTGAGATTCACACTCACAAGGAAGGTGACCTTTACTAAGTGCTAAGCAGGTGGAGAATATTTCACAATTGCGAAGCTTATTCGTTATGAATGTTATGGATTAGTACGGGTGATACAAGTTCCTGTGGACCATTAGTTGCTTGCTTAGTCTTTCCTATCATCTTATGAAATGCCATTCCATTAAGCAATTAAAGTTGATTTTTTTTCTTGGGTTGTTTCTTAATTCTAACCTGATCGTGCATTTCTTGTCCAAACCATCAAAATGTCTTATTTACTTAACGAGTAGTGCCGCACCAAATCTCTAATTTTGTCACTGGGGAAAAATAAATTAGAGGACATTGGGCTAGTCACTAAGTATGCTGGTGGTAACTGGTACGCGTAGAGAAGGTCTTTTGGTGTTAAACTTTAAGAGGCTCCGTTTCATGATTGTCTGTTACAGCTAAAGACTTACGGTTCTGGGTTTGATTCAAGAGAAAATTCACATAACTTGACATAAATGTCTGAGGTTTTGCACGAGAATAGAGAGTATAATAGAGAAGTAGAAGTATGTACCTTAAAGAACAAAAGGATGCTCCAACTGATTAGAATTTAAAATTTAAGATTGTGATTTTGATGGAAAAGGGTAAGAGATGTTATCCTTACTTCAAATTTACTAAGAAAACATTTTATGATATTAAAAAATCACTTTTATTGAGAATTTTTAAGTGTTTTAATGCAAATTATTATATTATTGATGAACTAAAAAAGTGATATATAAAATGGAAAATCATGTCTTTCAGGTTCTGCTTAGTTGGCGGGAAAGTAAAATAAATTTAGAATTTGATTCTTCAGAAAATAAATTTATAGAAAATAAAGATATTCACATGTTTAGATTCTTATAAGAATTTTAATAGGAAAGTTCGTGGATTCTTATTATAGTGTTTAGTATGCAACAACATTTCATGGAATGTAATTTAATTTTGACTTGTGTTTCTAATTATATTCCCACAAATACACATGAAAATCAAAATCTGCAACATAATAAATTAATTATACTTGAGGAAACTGCCGCAATTCGAAGATGGAAACAACAAATGCTATGTCCTAACATTATCAAGACTATTATGTGCAGAAGTATATTGTACAATGAGAGAGATAGAAAACTAATAAATAATATTTTAATTGATTGATAAAAATTATGAAAGTTACATAGGTCCCGATTGAACTGAATGTATTTGATGAGAACTTCGAAATTTAGGATTAGAAATAATCTGACCAAGATGAAGAAGATAGAAAATTTATGATGAGAGAAAATTTGCACCTTTGTTTAACAAGTAATATGCTTACTTTCAATCAAGGCATTCGGCGTACAAAAATACCATAATTTAGTCTAAAGTGCTACTAATTGAAAAAAAAATAGCAAAAGCAATAACAAAATTGCTTTCATAAATCAAACAAAAACTACACAAAAGTTAAGTAAGAAGGAAAAATATGAATATGAAGATTGTCGATTGAAACTTCTGAATAAAAATATCGAAAAATCTTACTAATAAGAGAACAATAAGAATAGTTAATGAGGAGGTAAGGTTTTATAAAAGAGTTGTTGTAGAGTTGATAGAGAAGGAAGAGTTGAGTTGACTAGTATATTTTTTAGATTAAATTCTTGAGGAAAGTAATCTAAATATTAAGGAAGGTGTTGAAATTTAGAATTCAAATAAAGTGCTACTATTTTTCTTATATTGAGAAAATTTTTATTTCTCCAACTACTCAAAAAAATGAACCAAACGTGATAATATAAATTTTAAAAAAAAAATTACTTTCCTAAGCAAAAATCTATGCCAACCAAACAAAGCCTAAGTGATGAAATGTAAATAGAAGAAAGGCTTCTTTTCTAGCTCTTCTCGTTTCTTCTCCACTAGAATCCAATCTCAGTAGGACGTTTGTAGAGAAAGATGTTGACTCATTTCTCTTAATTCCTTTTCTTTCCCTTTCAAACTTTCCCATAGATTGTTCGAAAAGAAGGAAGTTTTCGATAGAAGTTATGAACTTTTGCTTGCTGATTCGATGCCTCGTCATTCTTCCATAAAATGTTACAACTGCTTGCCAACGAAGTCGGAAAGAGGAAGAGACAAACATACAGAAGTAGATGTTGGTCTTTCAATTTCTTATTCAACTTTCCCATAGATTGTTCAAAAGAAGAACTTTTCGATAGAAGTTATATGAACTTTTGCATGCTGATTAGATGCCTCACCATTCTTCCATAAAATGTCACAACTTCTTGCCAACGCAGTAGGAAAGAGGAAAAGACAAACATACAGAAGTAGATATTTGTCTCTCAACCGGTAGTTCCAAGATGACTGCGGCTTATTTGGCAATCAACTGATTGCATTAACTTATGGTTGATTCTATCAGCTGTTAGCTAATGATTGATTTTATTTGTTGATTTAACCAGCAAATTGTATTAGTTGTTTGTTATAGATATTTGGTAAAATTAGTTGTTTAGTATTAACTATTTATATATAAAATGACTTACGAAGATATGACTTTAAAAAAATATATAAGGAAAACTAATTTATCTTCTTCTTGTAAAATTAATTTTTAACCCTCTCATTTTTATTAATTAATTAATATATTTTTTATTTTATTAATAATTAATACGATAATAAAATAAAATATATTAATAATTAATAATCAATATGATAATAAAATAAAATTTTATTCAGTTTTTATTTATTACATAATAATACTAATATATAAGATGATCAATTACTCATAATTTTTATTAATAAATAAATTTTATATTTCTACAATTTATCATACTTAGATCATTATTTACATTATACAATTATTTATTTATAGTTAACAAATATTATTTTACTATACTTTATTAATAATTAATATTATATTTATTAGTTTTATATGATAATAAATTAATTCTTTCGTTAACCTTTTATTTATTATGTAACAATATTAACAAAATATTTTTTATTTTTTATTTTTTGTTTATAATTAATATTTTGTAATAATAAATAATTAATTTGATTTAATGATTTTTATTTTTAATATTAATTACTCTATAATGGCAAAGTAGTGTCTCCTTGTTCTTTTATTTCTTGCCTTTTGTTTTCATTTTTTTTTTATCATTGGTGATTAAAGTTAATAACAACAAATGCAGCTGTCAGACATCTCTTATCGGCATAAACAAAAGGTATAATTGGCTTTGGATGATTAAAACTTTAGTTGTTGGATGAAAACGATCTTGTATAGGAGCATTTTTATCTTTTTCAGTTTATCTTCAATCAGTTGACAAAAAAGCTATTATTTAAATAATTTTATCAACTATTTGAAGAGTTAATTAGCTAAAAATAACCGATCAGTAAAAAAAAAAAGGTGATTTGAGTGCAACCAAATGGCCTATATATTCTTAAAAGGAAAAAAAAAAAACCATTGAAGTAAGCAAATTGAGTACATAATAAGGTGTATTTTGATTTGCTCCAGGTTCATAATGAGATCGATTTGTCGTTTTGAGATGGCTCAGTTTCATTAGCCATATGCAGGTTTCTGAGACTTTGCACCGAATTCAGTTTAATTTCTAGGGCGTGCGAATTATTCATTATCGTCAAATTAACTTATTAAAGGTATATTTTATAATTTACTTAAATTTAACTACATCCTTCTTATACATAAAATTAGTATTTATTCAGAATTTCAAATAAATCTATTTATTTTAATAGGTACTGAAATTATTGACTCGATTAAAATTTTTTATTTTGATACTAATAATATAATTATGTTGATTAAGATATCAGTAAAATATTTTAATTTAGTTATTGACATAATATTTTTATAAATTTTAAAGCGGGTTAAATAAATTTTTATAAACCAATTTGAATAGTTGATTTGGATAGTAAAAATATCATTTTTCATAGTTTATGATAAAAATTTTAAATAAAAATTTTAAAAACAAATCATAAAGAAATCAATTAATTATTTTGAGAATACTTTGATTTTCAAATTGGGATGGTGGACTCAAATAATTGTTTAGGTAAAACTTATTAAAAAAAAGGGAAACACGAAGATACTCGGAGACTTGGCATATTATTTCGAGTTTAAATTGGCCCGAAATCAATGAGTTAGGTTCTGAATTTGACTAAATTTTAACTTTTTATAAAAAATTAAGCTTTAGATTGGTCCTGAATTGTTAAGAGGTAATTTGACCTTAAATTTAATGATTATATTTAAAACGACATTATTTTAAATAAAGCAATATTATTTTATATTTATTAAAAATAACAAAAATTTGAGGCCAAATTAAGCTTTAGACTGTTAGGGAGATCAAACTTAAACTCAATTTTAGTTGTCTATTACCATTTTTACATACTTGTTCATAATAAAAAATAAAAATAAAAGTTTTGAAATATATTAAACTATTAATACAACAATAACACTCGGAGAATTTATGAAGATTTAATATTATATAGTCTTATTCTCTAATTAATAAAAAAGTTGTTTTTAATATATTAAACTGTTAATAAATTAATAAATAAAAGTTCGGGGAGATCTAAAACATGTAACATGGCATATGTAAATCATGAAGTGGGTGGGAATCGGCGCCGACTGCCGACTATCCTCGTCGCGTGCGGTGCGAGGATGGTGTCTATAGGCGGTGGTAATACACGTGGGTGCTTGCTTATCGTTCGCGTCACTGTTACCAAAATATCATTTTTTTTTAATATCTTCTTCTTTTATAAATATCTTCTTCTTTTACCATAATATTCACATCTTTCCTAATAATGTTTGCCAAACTAATGTCTAGACTTTCCATTCACAAGTTAGAAACATCCCCTTACTCTAGGTCAAATTCGTTGTCTCAGAAGGAAAAAAAAAAGGGCATGCTTATTCTGAAAGTCTAGACATCAGTTTGGCAAACATGATTATGAAAAATGTGACTTTTTATGCATTTTCTAACATCACATCATAGCTAAGTCTACAAAATGTAGCGGGAAGCTATGATTTGGATTCTGAACTTTTATAGGCATCCTGATTCCTGAAGCAGCCTTTTTCTCAACAG
This sequence comes from Erythroxylum guanchezii, assembly GCA_025629825.1. Taxonomy (NCBI): domain Eukaryota; kingdom Viridiplantae; phylum Streptophyta; class Magnoliopsida; order Malpighiales; family Erythroxylaceae; genus Erythroxylum; species Erythroxylum guanchezii. Next base: position 4,663,179 of record JAOTAX010000197.1, read on the forward strand.
TCAAAATGATGGTTTTAAACGCATGAAATCAGCTAGTTGCTGATAATGACAAATCTTTCATGGATTTCAACTTGTTGATGCTAACAAGTTGATACTTTAAAGAACGTACTTCGTATGAACAAACAGAGGTTGGGAAAAGAGTCGTGTCACTTTTGGCGAATGAATTGTTAAACAAGTTGTTACTCTGTTCATCCAATTGTCACGAATGGTTACTCTCTTTGTAATCTTGAATGTTATATGCATTTGGCACCAACTTGCAAACTTGCGACGTTCGTGGACTTAATCACAGCAGCTAGGACCAAATCTTCCTGACAAACTGACAAATACAAGTCACCATTTAGGAGACTACGACACAGTAATCGAGAAAGGCTTAGGAGAAATTAGACGGTAAGTGGTTAGGAATGAAATGTCAGTAAAATCACCAGCAACAGATGCGATTATTCGGATATTGCATACGTGTCCGGAAGCAACTGGAGATACTTCGCATTTAGAAAAGAAAACGAACCAGAAAAATCCTAAACCGAGTCGACGGGCAACTTGTTTCTGTATGAACATCCACCTATTTTAATTTATGTGGATTTTTTATTACGGAAACTCTTCTATAAGTAGTACGAAAGTAATACAAGTTCTCTACATAGTTGGCAAGCGGCTGTTGTTGCTGTTGTTCGTGGGCTGTGGGGGCCGTGGTGGCTGTAATGGTGGTCATCTTTCTTCTACTTCTTTGGATTTAAACCACAGTCTGATCAGACATGGCCACCCACTTTGCCCTGTTACAGCTGCTCTTTCTGGTCCTCACACTTTCAGGTTTTTCTTGCTTCCTCCTCATACCCCTTTCACTTCTCTGTTTGGCTCTCTGGAAAATGTAGAGAAAGATGACATCTTTGTGTACCAGCTCTGTTTTGTTCTTTCCATGTTGTTGATTGATGCAAGTATACGACTTCTAGTGCCTACACCATTGATTGAGGTCAATTCTCTTTCAACGAAAGCATGGAAAGAACTGGACTTGAAAGTGTGATTCTGAACTTCTGGATTGAGATTTAGATGAATTGCAGTGAATTAAAAAAGTTCCTTTTAGTGGGTTTTTGAACATTTTTGCGCCATATAAAGGTGGTGATATGTATTCTATTCTTTCATTCCAAGCACACGAAGTTTTGACTTGAATATCTGGATATTTTCTCTATTAGATACAAAAGTTTTCTTCCTTTATTGTTAGAATTTGTGAACAAATATTCTGTATTCGTCAAGTTAATCCCTTTTCTTGCGTTAGTTCATCTTCTGTGTTGTTCTCGTGGTTTTGTTACCAAACATTTAGCTCTGTTTTCCACTGTTTTCAGATTCAACTGTCCAAATCCAAGGCCTTGGAGTTGGAATTAACTATGGCCAGATCGCCAACAATCTCCCATCACCACCCCGTGTCTCCTCTCTCCTTCAGTCCCTCAACATCAGCAGAGTAAAGCTCTATGACGCTGACCCAAATGTGCTGCTCGCGTTTTCCAATACCAACGTAGATTTCATCATCGGACTTGGAAGTGAGTCCCTGCAGACTATGACAGACCCCAATAAAGCTCAGAGTTGGATACAACAACATGTTCAAACCCACCTTCCTCAGACAAAAATCACCTGCATCATCGTAGGAAATGAGATCTTTAAGTCCAATGACAGACAGTTGATGTCTGATCTCCTTCCAGCTATGCAAACGGTTTACAATACTCTAGTAAACCTTGGGCTAGATAAGCAGGTTACTGTCACAGCAGCACATTCTCTGGACATCTTATCCAATTCCTACCCTCCTTCCTCAGGGACTTTCAGAGAGGATCTTGTTGAGTATATCCAACCAATATTGAATTTCCACTCCCAAACCAAGTCTCCTTTCCTCATTAATGCGTATCCTTATTTTGCCTACAAGAGCAACCCCAGTCAAGTGTCATTAGACTATGTACTTTTCCAGGCAAATCAATCAATGATAGATCCTAATACCAATTTGCAGTATGATAACATGCTGTATGCTCAAATTGATGCTGTGTATTCTGCAATTAAAGCCATGGGGCATACCGACATTGAAGTCCGAATTTCAGAGACTGGGTGGCCCTCCAAGGGTGATGCAGATGAAGCTGGAGCAACACCAGAAAATGCAGGCCTCTACAATGGTAATCTGCTGAAGAGAATACAGCAGAAACAAGGAACTCCAGCCAAACCATCAGTTCCAGTTGACGTACACGTTTTTGCACTTTTTAACGAGGATTTAAAGCCTGGTCCAACTTCAGAAAGGAACTATGGTTTATTCTATCCTGATGGTACTCCAGTTTACAACATTGGGCAACTGAAGCAGGGGCAGCTGCAGCAGGTCAATCTTCCAGAGTTGGTATATTCTTCAGCCTCACGGTGCAAGGTAAGTCACATTTTGTCTCTTCCATAAATTCTACTTAAAAACTCTTGCATTAGTAACAGCGAATAATGTTTCAGGGATTTTCTTTCCTTATCATGGTTATCTTTGTTATGGTGAACTTAATCTGGGCGTAATAGCCACCACCTAATTCATGGGACCAAGGATGGAGACATCAAAACAAACAACTCACCCATTGATCATCGCCCAAGAAGAGGACTTTTAGGTGAGAAATTTATTGCCTCATTCTTGCGGACATATCTCTACACTGGTTTCATTTCTTTAGGAGATTGTGTTTTGCATGTCCTTTCTATGTTAATAGCTTGTAGTCTAGAATTTTGTGGCTAAAAAGTCTGGCTGCTGCATTGAATTTGAAGTCTAAATTATGTGGCTACAGTCTCTAATTTTTGTCTTTCTTTAATGTAAAAGATAGCAGTAATGGGTCTCCGTCTCCACTTGCAATCGTGCGTGTGAATCTTTCTTTGAGCAAAATTCTTGCTATCTTCAATCACACAAAAGTCCAAACTTGTTTCCGTCAGGTGAAGAAATCTTTAGTGTCAACCCTTCCACACAAAGCTCTTAGAAAAGGTTCCTGATTTTTCCTTACCCTTCCAAAGGTTGATTCCTCATCGCTCTTGTCTTTGATTGTAAGCTCCATCTGTAAAGGCGGTATTCTCTTTGTCTGCACCGTTTATCGCAAACCCAAAAGCGAATTTCCAATACCGGCCTTTTTTGGACTGATCCCATGTCTATTTGAAGTAGAACATCAACAGGATTAACGTTGGTGTCTTTGTAAGGGATCAAAGAACAAATCGTGGAACTCCATAATAAAATATCTTGAAGTATGGTAATAGCTTTCATCATTTCCAAGCAGCCAAGTTGCCGCCTTGCTGGACTTTTGTGATGCTGGTAGGCGAAAGGAAATTGGGATTTGTTTCTTTAAGCATAAAGTAGGCTGCTGCTTGTCAACTTGCCTGCATTCATATTAGGTAATTCTTGCACCAGCAACGGCCCCATAAATCGAGGGGAGGATAAGATTGAAACCTACCCGATTCCACTTGACCATTCCACACAAGCAACTGCCTTTCATAGTCCTTTTTTTTTTTTTTTTAGACGTCATTCATGCATCATGGTTCCAGTCTTGGATTTGATGGTGGAAAAATACGGTTGCTAAACAAATCTGTGTTGCAGGACGGCGATGACGGCGGGTGCGAGTTTCGTTTCTAAAGAACATACCGGAGACACAGTCATTTCTTCAGGAAAAAATGTAGCATTGTTTTGTAGTTTTCATATCTAGGACAGCAAGAGACATTAGTTCCCAATACACTATGTAAGTTTGAGATTAGGAATTTATCTACGGATGGTTATACACTAGTCTGGCCTAAAGTAGCCCGAGATAAAGTAAACAGAAGGTTCTAAGCTCTAATATGTAAATTTTAAAAAATATTTTTATTATTAAATTTTAATATTCATATATGACTTAAATTATAAATTCAGATACTTAATAAAATACTAAATAATTATAATAATAGATAAATGTCATTTGTAATAAATTTATTAAAAATAATAATATTAACAACAGTAGCTTTATAACTGTCTGTTTAATAAGCTTTTAGTAAGTTAATAAGTAATTTTTTTACTGCAAAAGTTTTTTTAAAATAAAAAATACTTTTTAATAAATATGATTTTTTTAGCAGTCAAAATACAACTTTTCAAGAAGTTTAAATTTGGAGTTTTGCAAAAAAAATGTTTTTTAAGATAAATTTTTCAGATCAATTAATAAGTCTATTTTTTTTAGATCAATTAATGAGTCTATTTTTTGGTTCTTTTTGTCCTTATGTTTTACACATAATTCCCACAATATCTATAAATTCATCTTCCCATTTATTACGTATTTAATTATTTACTCGACTTGGATCAATGTTATGAATACCGTATCGGGCTCAGTACCGGATTCAGCTCTGGAACGGAACTGTACCGGTACCGATCGGTACCGAGTATCGTTTCGAAAATTTTTTTAAAATTATGAAATAGTTCCTAAATTTTTTAAAATTTGCAAAATAGTCTATATTGATATATTATACAGTTGTACTGTACACTTTACTAGTTTACTGTTTACATCAACCATGCTTTCAAAAATCTTAATAATAAATAATAATGACAATTAATATGAAATAACAATAATTTTTTAATATTTCACATATAAATAATCACAATTAATATAAAAAAGATAATCATCATCATTTAAATATAAAATTAAGAATAAATACATTATTAAAATATTATAATAATACAATTTCATCATTTTAATAAATAATATTACATCAATTTTAACATTTCACTGTATTTAAATTAAATTCTAACATTTTACAAATGTTCAAATTTAACCCCAAATAAATGAAAATTCTAACGTAAAGTTTACAATGTCATCATAAAAAAATAACATTTTACCTTTAAAATGAGCCTACAGTGCCACATATGCTCCACATGGCATTGTAAGACCTAATCATAAATTTTAAAAACTTAAAATATTACAATAATTATTTTATTATCTTAATTAATAAAATATATTCTTAATTATTTTTAAATTAACTAAATATTATAACTAATTAAAATTTTTGCCTATCGTTAACCATAATTTTATAATTCCTAAAATTCACCGTCAACCCTAATTTACTCTTTATTCACCATCAGCCCTAAAATTCACCATCAGCTCTAAAATTCCATAGCAGCGACTGACGAGTGACGGACTTCTTCACCTCTTTTATTTTCTTCAGTGACATGTTCTTCTTTTTTCATTTTCTTTTAACGCTTTGCTTTCCACGATGTCGGGTCTGCGTTGGCGTGGAGGAACGATGGAGCTTTGACCGAAGGGAGAACGACCAGGGAGGAAGAAGACCTTGAAGAGTCGAAGAGCAAAGGAGACGAGCGTGAAGGAGAAGACGACCACGGTGGAAAGAGCGGCGGCGGCGGCAAAGAAATGACAGATAAGAGAAGACGAGGAGGAGGAGGGGCGATGAAGGTTAAAGTCGGGGGTTAGGGATTTTTAGGTTAATAATTTTTCAATTTTACAATTAAGTCCTTAGGTTTTTAAATTTTTACGGTACCGGCCAGAACTACCGGTACCGATCGGAAATCACCGGTATTGACCAGTATTTTTGGCCGGTACCGATGGTGGTACGTATCGTTCTGGCCACCAACCGGTACGGTACCTTTTGGCCGGTACTGGCCGGAACGATACGGTATCTATATCACTTACTTGGATATTTATTTTGAAATTTATTTTGAAATTTATATTATATTATTTGACTTTTTTTAATATATTTTAATATTTATTTTCGATATTAGTTTACTTATAATCTATATAAAAGATTTAGTTAGATATATTTTCATTTATGTTTCATATAGTTTAAAATTATATAATAATTAATATATTGTGTTTTGCATATCGTTTAATATACTTTAAATAATATTTATATGCATAAATATTTTTATTACAAAATAAAATATAGTTAAAATTAAAAGTGTTTGTTATTTTTATGTTGCCAAATAGTCTATTGTACGAAGTTCTTTCAAAAAAGCTCTTTTTAAAATGACAGCCAAACAGTCAACTGACTTTTTAGAAAAGTTCTTCTCGAAAAAGTTCTACAGAAAAAAAAAAAAAAAACTCTACTAATAAAAGCTTTATTTATATAAGCCCAACTAAAAAGAGGTTAAGTTTAGATGCACCATTTAGAGAGAGCATATGGCTGCGACTAACTAGTTTCTAACAAGAGTTCGCAGGTTTTGAGATCTGAAACATTATAAATCCCATTAAAATAGTATGTTTCCACTGAATCATCATGTCAAGCTGAACCTGTCCGATTAATCAACACTATAATACTCCCATAACAAAGAAAATGGAGAAGTAGGAGTCACAATAATCAACACTCTTGTAGTTGCTATCATTACTACAATGGAACTTCTCCTCGCATTACTTACAACAAGCTTGAATTAACACACCTGAATATTCACATTCCTCACAACTCAACAACAACAACACCACCAGGATGAATCGTCCTGATACGCAAAATTTAAGAAGAAGGTACAAAAGTAGTCAGCCTTATCTCTAATTAATAGAGAGGCGGACATTCTTCACTACTTAAATGTATATTTTTACTGGAAAAAAACAAAGAATGAACAAATCAACCAAGACCATGATGAGATTCCTAAAATGAATTACAACAAAAATGAATTTCATATCAATCATATGTCACGAGAAACGGGATAATTGTTGACATGAATTCATCATAACCAAATGTTGCTGTGCCAGTATAACGTGAATCCTTCTCCTTAAACTTTTCGGTTAATCCCTGAAATCAGAGTAGTTCAAAAGTCAGATAAGAACCCATATCTTGAAGGACTAAAATCTAAATTTAGAACATCTTTCAAAATTAAACTTAAATTCATAAGGAGGCAAGCAATGCATTGAAACTTGAAAGCTAACTCAGAAAAATAAAATGCTTATACTTCAAATTCTAAATAAATCATCAAATAAAATAAATGGAAAGAAAAAAGCAAGAAGTCACTCCTGAACTTTGATGTCTTACCTTCAAAATCATCCCTATTCTGCAAAATCCATGAAAAAAACAGAAACAAAACAAAAGACCATCAGATCTCAACTCTGTTAAAACTTGTACATGCAGGAATTTCTTTGGAAGAGATACTTACTCAACAAAACTGTCAAAATCGAGTTCAATTTTTCTCCCAGATCCATCATCATATTTTGATATCAGAACCTTAAAAACAGCAGGTGGAACTGCATATCCAAGACCGTAAAAAGCATCCCTCAGTTCAAATAAATCAATTTTCCCACTCCTATCTCTATCATATCTCTCAAATACGCCCTGCAAGTAGAATTTAGAAAACATCAATTTGATGACTAACACAGCACAACGACGTAGCATGTAAGAACAAGGTCTTTTGGAAGCTTTAACAATGCCAATATTCAGATTGCAACAAAAAGACAGTGAGAGTTCTTCAAACAGAATATTATAGATTTTATGTTAGACCTTAACATGCAAAATAATCAATCCACTTATATTTTTTTGTTTCAGGTTTTAGATGAAAAAGCAATCAAGAGCTTAAAGTGGCTTAAAACACAATAAAGATGCTGATCAACCTCTGGAAATTTGTGCAATTGGATTGGATGTTCATCTCCAGAATAAAAAGACTGCAGTTCTAAATTTTACGAGCCACTCATGCTATGTAGAGCAAGAATGGTAGAAAGGTATATTGTAACAAGTTAGCTACATCATAAGTAAAAGATTATATCCCTAGAATACTTGCTAAAAGAAAACAACATCTCGCATTTCTGCATCTCTAAAGTGAGTAAAATTCTATTACTTAAACTCTTGCTATTTTTCGTCTATTATTAACTTCTCCTTTGGCAAGCTTAACTGTCAAACGGAAGTTTAAAGCACGGTTATTTCCACATAATGGGAAGTGGAAATATGCTAAAGGGAAAGGAGATGAGTGTACTCACACGCCATTGACCAAGATAACTCCATAAAGCAGCAAACTCTTTGGGCCCTGCATAACAGCAAATACATTAGTAACAGCAATAAAGTAACAAAAAGGAAAAAGGAATCAGAAAAAAGTGTAAAGCCGCCATCCAGGTTCAAACTTGAACTTGTCAAACAGATGAAAATAAGAAGCTCAAATTCATTCATTGGCATGTGCTACTGATACAAAGCACCTTTCAATTCAAAGATGAATCATCAACAGAATCCTCAAAACATATGAAAAAACATAAACAACTTTCTTTTCGAAACATATCGATCTAGTCCATATCTTGCTAAACAATCAGAATAAATTCTAAATTGAGCAACATTTCACAAGAAACCATGTAACACATGTAAATAAATTCTAAATTGAGCTCGCACGAGCTGAAGCAGAAGAAACAATTCAAGACTTGAATATTTTTATTTCACAAGAGATAACGCAATCAAAACTTCAAAAAGCAAGCTTTAAAACCTTTTCTAATCATAACCTTTGCAATGGGAAAAGTAACGAGGAAGCCGTTCAAACTTACCAATTCGTAAAGAATCGTGCGGATTCTTAAAGAGAAACATCAGTAACCTAATAGTCCTTGTATTGAACTTCTGATACCCAGACGAGAGAGCCTGCTGCAACTCATTCTCGTCAATAAAACCGCTTCTATCCCTATCAACCATCTGAAAGCTCCTAATCACTTCGGAGTTTGTCCCTGGTGGAAAACCAGAGTACCCATATGAAGAACTGCTCTGCCCATGACCATAAGCCGACAAATGAGGCGGTTGCTGCCGCCCATGGTTACTTGGCCGAGAACAATTATATGTGTGCTGCGCCTCATAGGACTCAGTGAGCGGTGGTGCAGAAGGTGCATAGGATTGATGAGACGAGTATGGCCTCGTATAGGAGGAAGACATGGATAATCAAGCTTGAAAAGAATAACAAAACTTTCTCTTGTTGAATGTGAGTTGCTACGTCTGGGAACCTCAACAACAGAGTTTATCTAAGCAGCAAAACTTTCGAGATACGAACTGGGAAATAGAAAAGATTGTTTCTTTTGTCCGGTTTTTTGAGGAATGGAGACCCAGGATGAAGAGAACAGCTAAATGGAGACCCGGGATTATGGTATATGATGAAGAAGAAGATTGCGTGGGTTTGGGGGCCGTCTGGAAGTATCGTGTGATAGTTCACGTTGAAAAGGTCCAACATTGTCACCTTTCTTTCGCTTTACGCCAATGTAACCGTTGTTACTTACGTTGGAGAACAACATTCATTTGTGTAATGCTGGAGATCAACCAACAGTGTTCATTGACGTGTCAAGCTTGGCTGCTTTGTCTTGCAGTGAAGGTGGTCAATACACGCTTAACTTTTTTCTTTGGGAGCAATGGCCATTAATATATATTAGGCTTCACAATGGGCTCAGGCCCAGACCTTATTAGACTTAGAATTCAAGCCTTTTGGTAAGCCTGATATATGGACTTTTAAGTAAAGAAAAAAATTATTATTATTATTATTATTTACTAATACAAATTATTCCTCAATAAATTATATATTTTTAATTATATTATATAGTAGGGATATTTTAGTCATTATATTATATAGTGGTGGTGTGGTTGGAAGAGTTGAAGAGGGGTAGAGAGAGACGGGGGCTTTAGGGTAGGTTGTTGCGTCGGGATGACGGAAAGAGAGAAAGTAGTGGCGGAGGCGGAGGAGCTTCCCAAGGCGATTGTACGGCGGGTGGTGAAAGACTCCCTGTCCCAGTTCTCCGGCGACGCGGACATCCACGTCCACAAAGACGCACTTCTGGCTTTCTCCGAATCCGCTCGTATCTTCATCCACTACCTTTCCGCCACGTAGTCATTCTCTTTAATTTCTCTGATTTAGGGTTTCTCTGAGTCGATTTCTGATTTGGATTTATGATTTAGGGCTAATGATATATGCAAGGAATCGAAGAGGCAAACCATCAACGCTGATGACGTCATAAAAGCTATTGAAGAAATCGAATTTCCCGAGTTTATTGCCCCTCTCAAGGCTTCTCTTTCTGGTCTCTCTCTTATTCCTCTGTCATCTTGACCCTATTGTATTTACAGCATTGTAACATCTCTTAAGCTATGCATAGAAGTATTTGAGTCCAACATTTTTCGGAATGTTCAATCAGGCTTATTTGAACAAATCGATCTATGTTCTTTAGGTAAAGTCAATCATTTTTATCCTTTTGTGGAACTTGAGGTTGATTACCATCTTATAGTGTTCTTTAATGTTATTGTATGACCATGGAAATTCAGTCTTCAATGCGTAAGAACATAAGAAAGTAATAGTATATTGGCTCACCACTTCTGTGAAGTTTGACAAGATATTCTTGTTAATATGTTTCCTACTGTGATCGAATCTTGCCCTGTGATGACAATAATACCTCCTAGCTACAGTTGCTTTTCATAGCCAAATGGGTCCATGCTTACTGAATCTCATCCCACTGGGATTATGTTGGCAAATTACACTGTTTACAAAGTATTTTAGTTATTTCTTGGCTTTTTTCCCAGTGTTTGTTGTTTGAGGAGGTGAGGGGTGGTGGTTTTACAGGTTTCAGGCAAGAGAATGGATACGTATCGAAATTGTCATAGGATCTTATTGGATTGACTTGTTATCTGGTGACAACAGTTGTGATTCAGAAATAAGATGAAAGCTTAATTAGGAGAGGATCTCCTAATGCTGGTGCATTTTTTTTTGACAATTATGAAATGCACCTAATAAGTTGGATCCTGCAGTTTACTTGCAACTTTTAGCTGAAATATTCTATATGAAGAACTGACAAGCTTTTGGTTTCATTCTAGAGTTCCGGCGGAAGAATGCTGGGAAAAAAGCTGGCGCATCAGATACTACTGAAGTCAAAAAGAAGAAGAAAAAAGAAGAGGAGCCATCAAGTAAAGGTGTAAGTAAGAAGCTGAAAAGTGGAGGGAATGCAAATGGAAAAGATGCCTGATGTAAAGACTAAGAACTGTTGTGAACTAGCATAGCATTGAAGACAAATCTGGGGGATAAGTCCTTATCTCATCTTAGTAGCCTGAAGGCTGAATCTTAGTTGCTTCAAAATGGTTATTGGATACGGTAGGGCCGATCATGTTGTACCGCTATTCACAGAATTTAGTTTAGGTCTTTCGAAAGCTTATTTTACATTACTTGGTTTGCAACTTTTTATTAAAAATTCACATATTTGGATGGCACGTATGATCTGCTGCTTTAAGTTCATTGCCGAAGGATGAAATATTAGACCCTGCAATATTTATCTGTTCAATTTTGCCTTTAAATTATTTTATTTTTATTAAATGAAAGCTTATGAATCAAATTAGCTTTTCTATAAGTGGTAAAGATATTTATTAAATTATTCTTTCTAATGTGTCTTTTTTCATATTGATCCATACCAGTCACCCCCTTTATATTCCCTTTCGACTCCATCAATCAACTCAACTAGCTCCAATTTTTTAAAAAAATCAAGAATGAGATAGGTTTTGAAAACTTATTGATTATATTTTCGAAAAGTCACGAATGGTGGTTTTAAAATGATTGGACAACAAAACGATGTTAGAATTTATCCAATCATTTTAAAACCACCATTCGT
>JAOTAX010000197.1:4674809-4701942 GCA_025629825.1 Erythroxylum guanchezii
AGCCGTTATGTGTGCATTTGCATTATGAAGTGTTATGATTGATGCATCCATGTTTTTGAAAATTGTGATTTTGACTATTGCCAGAAGAGAACTTTTGAAAATGTGCTTTATGGATTTCAAACAAAGTTTCTGCAAGAAAAGAAAAGAAAAATATTTTTTTAAAGGTTTTGCTTATTTATTTGTTATAAATTGTTACCCACGGGCTGTAAAGCTCACACCCCCTTCATTCCCATCCACAGGTGATGAGAAGGAGATCGGGAGAGAGAAAGTGAAGGTTTGTGATTATTTGTATGAGTACATTTGTGTTGTTTAAGTTAGACATTTGTAGAGGATTTTGGAATTTGTGTATTTTTGTATGTTTTGGATTTGGATATTAATATTGTATTATGGCTTGAAAATGCCATTAATATTTTGTAAGTATTATTTCATGATATAATGACTTATGGATTGGTGTAAGGAATTAGAATATGAATTTGGGTATGCAAACTAGTGTATTGAATTGAGATATTGGATATAGATAATGTGGATGAGTTATGATTGTGTCTATGAATGAGTTTGGTTATGATATAGATTCCGGACAGGAGGTCCGATGATACTGGTGATTGTGTTGATTGATTGAAAATTATTGAAGTGCTAGGTATAGAAATGTGTTTGTTTATGCTATGTTTCCGGACAGGAGGTCCGATGAATTGTGATATTGGATGTGCAAGAATTATTGAAGTGCTTTGTATGAGAATGAATAAAAAGAAAGAAAAAAAAGTGTATATGGATTTGGATTAGTTTAGACCGATAGTCTTAAGGTTTCCAACGCTATTTTGTTTCAAAATGTATGATATCGGATGTCGGAACATGTTGTTTTGCTTCGATTGAACCGATTGTTCACTTTCGTTTGTAAATCCGCGTTCTTCGATTCCGAGTTTTCGATTCGTTTTCCGTTCTTTCAAATTCGATTTCGTTCGATCCGATTTCGATTATGTTTTTGCTTCCATTTGTTCGCTTTCGCCCTTTTGATTCGCTTTTGATACTTTCGTTTTCGAATTTTCAATTCGATTCGTTTTTCGATTCCGTTCAGATTCGATTCGTGTGATTCGATACTTTCAATTTGTATGTCGCTTTCGTTTGGTTTTGAAATCCGTCTGATTCGTTCCGTACTTTGCTCCTTTGTTTCCGTTTCCGTTTTCCGGTTGGGCTCTGGTTCCAGGATCGAGTCCGAACAATTAGGATGTGTTTTTACATCAGCAGCTATAACGCAACCAAATCCAACCCTCAGTATGTTTTAATAAAACAATTATAGCATGAGAATATTAAATTCTAAGTCAAGGACATGGTTTCCCTTTTCAGTAAAGGCTGCAAAATTAACCAAAAACATTGTACAAAATTCAATATGTTGAGTTTGTTACCAGTTTAGGTCCTGAAGGCCAATGAAAAGAAAAGGGTATAAATGAATTATTCTCATTTCCATGATACCGAAGCTAAATGAGATCAATTCAAACACCACCCTAATCAGAAACGAAGAGACTAATATAGAAAACGATATTGTACTACACCAACATAGCAACAACAGTTCGGTTTCCTTATTAATTCCAATAATGTATCACTAATTTATTATTAATTGTCGTTTAATAGGAAGAACATAGTAAAAGGTAAGTAGGACAGATTCAGATCAACAACCAATAAGATTAGAAACTAAAAAAACCATTGACATGGAGACCCATAGTCTAAATTCTAAAATCGTGAATTGTATTGTAGCATATGTGGTTCAGAACTCAGAAACAATTAAAACAATAAACATGTAAAAAACCTAAATGAAAAATTGAATAAGCGAATGACGTATAATCCCAAAGGTTAGGTATTGGTGGCACTAATGCAGTCGTAGTATAGCTTTGAATCCTGTGAACTCCATAAATCATGCTCTGAGCTCCCTCCGAAGTCCAACCATCAACTAAAGTATCTTCGTCAAGCAAAAATAACGAGTGCACTAGAGCAGTAAAACATAAAGGTTTATGGGGGAAAAAAAACCTAACCATTCAAAGCACTTTAGATCAAACAACTTTGTGTATAAGGTGTTCATCAGTTTGTCTAAGTGAGGTCTGTGCTGCCTAATTTATCACCTGGGTTTTTCTTCATGACATCGCCTTTCCGGCACTGTTTGAGGCTTACCCGCCTTTTTTATTCGTCATTTTCTTCTGCTTTTTACTATTCTTCTCATCTGGTAGCTTAAGATAAATGTAATGATCATTTAATCAATATAAATCAATTTCCTTTTAATTATTTACCTGATATTTATGGTTTAAGGGTTTTTCTCTCAGTTATTACCTAGTTAACAAACCTTAAACTTGTGTCATCTCGAGTTATTATAAATACTAAAAATGATTGCCCATATAGGAGGATCAATCTTTTATCAATATACTTTTTGATCCATATACAATGTGATATCCTATTTTATGGTCTATGCTTAAGGTTTAACCCTAGACTAAATATTGCATATACATGCATAACATTAGCATTCATACACGAATTGATATTTGTGCACGTTACAAGTTAGCATATGCACTCAATTGACTTATTTTTGGGGTATGAAAAATGTTAAATGATCATGATGTGAATTGTGTTTTAATATGTCTTGAATTTTGGTATGATTGGATTTCAATTAGAAAATTTGGAATAAAATGATATGGATTAGAAAATTGATAGATTAAAATGTATGTTTAGACTAAGACAAATGCCAAGTGGTAGGATAAATTGATACATGAAAATTTTGAATTATTTAGCCTATAATTAAGTGACATTTGGCATAGTTAAATGAGTGACAAATGGACAAGTAATTAATTGACAAATGGATCAATCATTATGTAACAAATGGGCTTGTAAGTGGATGACAAATGACATAGTTGATTAATGGACAAGTGACCTACTTAGTTGGAGACATTTGGCAACACATATGCTTGATAAGTGCTGAATATGCCATAAGACATATGGCTATTCAATTACATGACACCTAACACCTTAGTTGGTGAGTTTCTGCAAGATTAAGTTTCGTTCAGCACATTTCTCTTCTTCTTTCTTCTCACCCACCACCGAAACCCTCACTTCTTTCTTTTCCCTATGTACGTTCATGCTTATGTTCAATTGCTATACAAAAATCCATGTTTTACCTTCACAAAATTAAGTAAAAGATCAGTTGGAAGTTGCCCACATGTTCTAGCTGAAATCCAACCAAGTTCTACCTTAAATGTGTGATGTTTATGCTTGCTTGGAATACTAAATTGTCTTGATCTTTTAAGCTAGAATTGCAGTTTTAAAATGTAAGTAAATGATTAGTGTTTATAAAATGTTATGATAGAGAATTGATGATGATGAATTAGGATGAATTACATATGATGTTAATGATTGATTGTGCTGTAAATTTTTCCATAAACTTGGAAGTGTTTCTGTTTTGTTTTAAGTATATGATAACTGTGGGATATAGATTAATTTATGGATGAATTAGGTCTGGATTTGAAGTATAATGAAGGTGGATTTATGCTAAAGAAATATGTTAATTTTATGTTCTTGAATTGGGAAAGAACTAGGACTATATGCATAATAATGTAAAATCTTCTAGTTTGATAATTTGTGAGCTGTTAATTGAATAATTTTGAACTGGAATAAGAGATGTTATTGATGAGGAATTGGAGTATGATTCAGGCCTAATAGAGGTATAATTGATGAACTATAAAGAGGTTGTTTAACTTTGGTATAAAGTGTAAAAAAACTGGAAAGAAAATGAAAGAAGAATTGCTGGAATATGCTAGATGTAGTGTTTTCACTGAACATACATCGATATTTTGGCCATAACTTGATCTGTAGATATCCAAATGGGATGATTTTAAGTTTAGATTAAAGTAGAGACATATGTCTATATTTTACATGAAGGAATCAAATTTTAATTCTATCTCTAAGAGTTTCAAATTTTGGCTTAAATTTGAGATTTTGGATTCTGTCACTGTTTGAAAACAGTCTGTAGTATTTTGGGCATAACTCTATCAATAATGAACCAAAATGTATGAGTTCTAGTTCATTAGAAACTTAAGAAATATAGGAATATTTGTTTATAAGAACATATAATATAGAAACCTCAGTTTCTATGTCATAATGGCCATACAAAACTGACCTGAAACTTGTCCTGAGAAAATCTGGAAAACTAATGAAGGAATTGGATGGAAAATTTTGGATAACCCATCCCACGATTGTGGGAAGCCATATATGATTGTGGAAATTGTATGGAAGTAAAGAAAATGTTCTTTTGTGTGATTCTTGAACCAATTAAGGATAAGGTATTTAACTATGATGCATTTGGACTTGATTAAAGTTTAAAAAGAACACAATTTGATGTTGGAAAAGTTGGTTAAATGTGTGATAAGTTTTGATTGTTAATTGATGTTATATTTCAAGGAAAAGAATGTTGGATAATAATGCATCTAAGTTTGGATGAATGAGTATTGACGAAAGTAGGGTATTTATGAATGAGAATTGGGTGAATGTATGAGTATATGTTGCTGAAAAATTTTTGGTGAATGTATAGATTTAGCTTGCTAAAATTTCAAATGTAAGATACCAATTGTGTGTGTATTATAAGAAGCTTTTTATCATGGAAATGTTTAAGGATAAGTGTAAAGTATGATTGATGAATTTGGAGTAAATCAAGCTATTTTAAAGGGACAAACTTGATTGCAAAATGATAATATACAAAGTACGATGTTGAATGGTTACAAAATTTGAATAAGGTTTCATACCCGGGAAAAAAAATTGAGCATGCATTGAACATGACATATGTATATATGTGCACAAATGAATATGTATATGATTGATCGACTTTGTAATGTTAATTATGTGTGAATTGTATGATTTTAGACTCTCAAGTCAGACGTCATTTAGACATTGCCGGACCATCCAGACAATAGCATAAATTGGAGCGTACTGTGAGTCAACCTAAATGATATCACTAGGATTGATTTATTTATGTTTCTGTTTAATTCCTATATATTGAACTGATAATGAATTGATTGTGATTTGTTTATGAATTCCAGACTTTAATGGTCCGAGGAGTTTGATATTCGGGAATGTATTGGAAGTGTTCTATTTGCATCTGAATTCTAAATGATATTCGTATACTCAACGAAAGTTGAATGCCGGACTTAGGTCCGATGAATATGAGATTCTATTTGTGCATCATAAGTGAATGCTATACATGGCATATTCTGTTATTTGATGCATTTTCATAAAATGCATGTTCAGATAAAGGCGTTATGATCAGAGCAGCCAGTCTGAAAGAGCTTTAAGCTCAGAATTCTGCACATAGAGCTTTGCTCCGTGATTTATGTATCTGACTGAGACCAATGGGCTAGTATCTGTATCTGTATCTGTATCTGAAAGACGCTCGGTCATAATAAATAATAACGAATCTGGAGTCTCATATGCATCTGCGTTTGTATACTTATGATTATGAAATATATTATCATGAAATCTTTTCTAAAATTGTAATGATTAAGTGATATGCCATGATAATGTGATTGATTGGGTTATTCATGTTCCGAAAGAATGTTTGTGAAATTAGTTGATTGTGTGATATTTGTGTATTTGACCTGAGTGAGATCATCAATGATGGTTCACTCATTAAGTTCGCAAAACTCATCAAAAATTATAACGTGACTTTTCAGGTGCGAGACAAGGACCTAGTTCCTAAGATTGTCTAGATGAACATTTTGGATTAAGTTATGACTCAAAAGTCTGTTAGCTAATATCAGAGAAGCTATAGTTTGTAATTTGTAGTTTCTTGTCATATAGAACTTTTGTATAAGGATTGTAAATATTTGTTTCAGTGAATACAGTGTAAACGTTTGTCAATAACTGAAATGAAGTGTTGAAGTTTTTAAGTATTGTATATTCTTTATGATGCCATTTAACAGATTATGTTTGCTTTAACTTACCATTGTCATAGGATATGTACTTGAATGCCATTTGAATGTTCAGGTATATACTCTATAGTAGCGAGATGTTACATACAAAATATTTTAGATAAATGAAACATAATTCATAATCAAGTGTTACATAATGCTTACTATATAATAAACAATGTCAACATATATTATGCATGTATATATAACAATACAATGAATGTACATGTATATATGTATATTAATTATACTTTAATATCTACATAATTATAGGGACTTCACATGCCTAATATATGTACATTAGAAAACTAGTTTTATTATTGGTTATGCCAACATATCTTATGAAGATATACATTTAATGATCACTTCATCTCCAGTAACTATATCTTTCATGTAATTGTACCTGACATTTTATATGCTTGATTTTACAACAAAATTTGGGATCTTTAGGATAAGAGATTGATGTTTGACTATCATAGTTAATTATCACTAGATTAGTTTTGCTTCTTTAGTGACTTCCAATTTAAATAAAAACCATCTAAGTCAAATAGCTTCTTGTACTACAACTAAAAATGTTATAAATTTAGCTTCTATTATGGATAACACAATAGGTTATTGTTTCTTACTTTTTCATGATATTACATCATTTTTTTAGCAAAAAAACAAATCCAAGGGTAAATTTTCTCTAATCTAAATCCCTCTCCTATTTACATACATATAACTTTGTACAAATAGGTTATTATCTTGATAATACAACGCGCAATCGACATTACTTTTATATACCTTAATATTCTCTTTACTACTTTTTATTATGCTTATTGTAGATTTGACTGATATTTGCTCAAAATTTTGACAACATAATTAATATTTGGCTTGTACATATGATTGCATACACGAAACTTCCAATTGCACTAAAATATGAAACTTTCTTCATTTTTCCTTTTTTCGTGGGCTTGTAGGGAAAAAAAATTTGTTAAGACCTTCGCCTTTAGTAATAAGGTTATTGATTAGTTTGTAATCTTATATATAGAATCGTTCAAGAATTTTTAACTTCATGTGACTTGAGAAAGTGACAATAATTTCTTCGAGCGATCTTTTGAAATCTTAACTCCAAAAATATATGCAAGTTCACCCATGTCTTTCACCTCAAATTTGGAAGACAATTAACCTTTAATTTGCTTAACAAACTCATAGTTATTACAAACAATCAAAATATCATCCACATATAAAGATAAAATATCAAATTTATCTTTGGATCTCTTAATGTATACACAACGGTTTTCATCAATCATGTGGAAACCATGAGAAATAATTACTTTAGGAAAATGTATGGACCATTATCTTAAAGACTACTTTAGCCTATAAATTAATTTTAATAACTGACTCCCTTTAAGTTATTGGCTTGTCTCAATGAAATCTACATGTTATTTCATGTAGATTATTCTTCTAATAATCTATTTAGAAAAGTAGTATTTACATCTATTTGATATAATTCAAGATTCACGTTGGCTACTATAACTATGATTAGACAGATCAAAGCAAATCTCATTATTGGGGAAATTTTCTATTGATAATCAATTATCTCATGTTGTTTATATCCTTTAGCCACAAGGCACGCTTTATATCCTTTAATACTTCCATTGAATTTTTATAATATTTTGACAATATATTTGCTCCCGATAGTTTTTTTTTCTCATTAAAGAGATTAACTAAGTCTTATACTTGATTTAAACTTAAAGAAATAATTCCCCTTCATTGCTTTCATCTATTTTTTTAGTACGATTAGTAAAAGTATCGTATACATCATTTGGCTCATAATTTTCTTGCAAGATAATCATATGATTTCTCCTTTAATTTCAAAATGAATTATGGGAATTTATTTTATGTTTACTTCGATGTAAATGAGGTTTATGAGAAACATATTCATGAATGTCTTGATTACTCCCACTCGAGTCAGATACAGTAGGTAAACTATTATGGGTTAGAACCTGCATTGATCTTGATTCAATCCTTTAAGTTTTATATTACTCCCACTCAGATGGAGTCCCTCTTTCTAATTACACATAACATAATCATTATAATTAAGAGTCTTCTATAAAGGTACGTTTTTTTTTCACATTTCACCCTAATTTGGAGAGTCATTTACTAAAAATATGACATCTTGTGGTTCAAATTTAATTACTCCTTCATTAACGCATTCACCTATGAACACATATCTTTTTGAGTGTCCAATATATCTAATATAGATTCTTTCTTCCTTCTTACACCTAGTTTCCTATATTTGTGAGAGAGGTTATAAATGTAGTTTATACAACCCTATGGCTTTATACTCGTCAACTAGGTTTTCTCCCTGTTCATAACTCATATAAAGTATCCGTAACCGATTTTATGGGTACTCAATTAAAACATAAGTGACTGTGAGCAAGGAATCACCCTAATAGGCTAGTGGTAAATTTCCTCGTGCTAACATAGACCTAATTATTTCTAGCATTCTATTTTATCTTCCCACAACGCAATTTTGTTGTGAAGTTCAAAGAATAATCTACTATATTTTTTATACCTTTTTTATCATATAAAATTTTGAACTTATTATACAAGTATTCTTGTCTTTGATCAATTCTTAATACTTTTATTTTCGTGTTTGATTGATTCTCTAACAAATTTTTATACCTTATGAAACAATTTAATTATTCCAATTTGTGAGAAATCAAGTAAACATGTCTATTCAGAGTAATCTATAAAAATGATGAAATACAAAATCTCACATCTTTTCTTTAAATTCATTGGATTACAAATGTCAAATGAACATCTACAATGAATATGAAGCATGTGTTCCCTTTTCAAATGACTTTTTTGTTATTTTACCAGTTAGATAATGTTCGTAAATATGTATTTTTACTTTATTTAAATTATTTGAGAGACCTTCTTTAGTTAATAAACTTATTCAATTTTGACCAATATGACATAGTGTACCATACCACTAAATTGTATTATCATTGGAATTATTAGATGATGTAAATAAAAATAACTTATATTACTATTCGAATAAATAACATCTAGAATAATAAAACTATCCAACATAAATATTGAACATAATAAATCATTCCAAGATATAATTCCATTTATCTATTATGGAAGTTTACGTCACATCCAAGTTTAATCAACCCTAATGAAGAAATAAGATTTTGTTAAATCTTTATAGCAAATACCACATTATCTAGGACCAGGGATTGATTATGACACATGCCTAACTTCCATTTTCTAATCTCATATGCAATATTTTTTTAATGATTGTTTATTAATAAGGTATCTATAGATAAAAAGATAATAAGCATATTTTCTATTACTTTAATCTCTTAATTATATGCTCATCATGAAATTATAAATGTGTAACTGTATATTTATTTAAATTTAAAATTTATATTAAAGAGATAATCATGATGGACAAAATTTATAAACTGTACACATTTTTTATATATTTAATGTTATTTGTATAAATTTTTTATTTATTTTATATAAAAAATAATAATATCATACGTGAGTTAGTCAAATGTTATTTACATGACAATTTAACTCAACTTTTAAATCAGATTTGAATTAATTAAATTTTCTTATTCTAATAATTTATTATAATTATCTTAAATTACTAATTTAAGTCAAATTAAATTAGTTAGAATCGAGTTTAAGAACTTAATTATATTAATATATTAATAATACTTGATCAATTTACCTCTGATATTTATATTACATATACTTCGTCATTATTTTTAGTTGAAATTTGAAAGCATCAGTTTTTTTAAAAAGCTGAAAATTAGAAAAAAAAAATCGATTATTTTAGAGATCGATTATTTTTTTAATTTCTTAAATCACATTAAATATCTATTATCTTTTACACTTTTTTTAATCCCATGTAAAAAGTGAAAAGCCTCCCTTAAAAGTCAGTAGATCTACTCCTCCTTGCATCTTATGACCCAAATTATAATTTTCATTCCTTAGATTGTCACTTCCATGAAGTTGTCCACTCCAACAATATAACAATTGGATTCGCCTCATATTATACTTATCATAAATTCTTTGCTGATACGATGAAGAATTTGGACAAGTTATTCTACAATGGCCTAAATCTCTAATTGGTTTGACTACTTTAAGGAAATTGTGAGTGAAGAACAATGGAGTTAATAATTTCTTTCTGTACATAATTCAAACAACGAACTGTAATTATTCATAAATATCTTTATTGAAAGTAAAATCCGAAGATAGTTCATTACTAAAGAAAAATATAAGGACAAAAACCATTAAACTTATTGGTAGGCGTCCATAGCCAGAAGCCTTATTCATTAACAATGGTACTTTCGCTAAATGACTCTTAAATAAAAGTTTTATGAGCCTATCATGTACAAGCCTTCACTCCTTTTTTAATCTAAATGCTACAAAAATCAAAATAAAGTTCGCTAAATTTTGGCTCTTTTTTCTATTAGCAAAACTTTTTCTTTTCATTCTTAAAGTATTGAGATTCAAAAAGGAGTGAAGGCAGGCACCTGATGTCCCAACCACTCGCAAATCCAAGGTTCGATAACTTCAGAAAGAAGCGCTGAAAGCCCTCCTTAGGCTGTTCGATGTCTCCCTAGTCTTCTCAGCTTTTGTCTTTTCCTCATCTCCCTTCATAATCTCTACCTATGCATATCAGTTAACAAAAGAATCATCACGTATCTGTAATCATATAACCAAAAGAATCCCCAAGAATCAATTACATGTATAGCAATTTATTATCTTCTCAAATCTATTAATACGAGTTAAAATTTGGGAAATATTGGTCGCTTTATTAGTTAGCCCTTTTGTTTTATTGTGGATTACCTGAAACTTGATCTTTCTTTCCAGGAGTTCATTATCTCTTTTTAACTGTTCCACTTTCGATTCAAGATTGTTGATATGCTCCTGCAAAATCAAACAATTATTCTCAAACAAAGTTTCAATGTCCTCCGTTCTATTAAACTTGGCATAATAAAGATAAAGATGACATATTTATGGGCCTCATTACCACAATAATTTGTGTAAATCTCATCACACTTTGACTCACTTGCCAAACATGAGGGTGTAATTACAGTTTATAGCTAATAAATATTTGTATTTGTTACTTACGTTTGTTTTGGCTCGAGATCTTGCAGCTGAAACTCTATTCTTTATCTTTTTTTCTTCTGCTCTCCTAGCTCTCTCTTCAGGAGTTTCATTGCATCTTTTTCTTCTTCCACGATTAGACCTTTGTTGCAGTAATCCCAAGTCTTGCATATTATTTTCCAATGGTGTGAACACTTCCATTTGAGAATGATTATCCCTTGATGCATTTGTAATGTATTCAATGGGAGAACTGTTCATTTTTGCAGGTTGTTCTTGTGATTTATTTACCTCTACCTCCTCTTTGGGACTACTTCTGTTTAGATCATTTAGCTTTGAAAATAAAATTCCAAAATCACTACTTGGAGTTGTTTCTAACAAGTAATCTATCCAGTCTGTCGAATTATCACCCATAGGGTAACTTATACGTACCTGCACGAAGCAGAAAAGATAGATAACAACATTTGCACTTTAAACTGCCACTGATGATTCATTAATCAAAGTTTGTTTTTCATTTTTTCTTTGTTATGTTCAATAACATATATTTGCATCCCTTAGCTCATGCACCTATTATGATTCGGATTCTGATAAGGAGGTTTTTCGACTCTCAGTCACTATATTCGTCATTTATTGTACCAAAACATTGTCTAAATCAAAATCTTAGAATGAAGCGGCATTTATGAGAAACAACTTTCCCAACATAAAACTCCGAACATTATAGTCTTCAGGAGCAGTCCTAACAATATTATCTACCAATTATAAATAAACAATTTACTAGATACATTATAACTCTAAACTCAAGTTAGAATATCCAAAGGAAATAGTACTACAAATGAGTTCCCCCCTTTTTTTTCCCCCTTATGTAACAGAATGTTTTGGATATGAAATGGTAATCATTAGTAATGCAATTTAAATGAGATAAATTAATTCCTCATAGTAAAAAAAAAAACAAATGGAACAAAAATTATTGAGGCCCCTTGAGACGTATTTCAAAGTATTGTGATTCACAAGGTAAATTAATTCGTGAATATAACATTAACATTAGATGTATAACTAATCCTCATCAAAGAGAGACACTGAAAATAACACTCTGGGAACATTATATTACTAAATAAG
Source organism: Erythroxylum guanchezii (assembly GCA_025629825.1). Lineage (NCBI taxonomy): Eukaryota > Viridiplantae > Streptophyta > Magnoliopsida > Malpighiales > Erythroxylaceae > Erythroxylum > Erythroxylum guanchezii. The sequence continues at coordinate 4,686,974 of JAOTAX010000197.1, forward strand.
ATATGCAGTCTTGAGCACGCAAACATCATTGCTTGAGCATAGTCTGGAATTTCACAGCAAAGGAAACAACAGAAAAGTTATGACTAGAAAAGTAGCTGTAATAGCTAAAAGGATAAAATAACTACCTTTGTATGATTTAGATGTTTACGTCCCCCCACGTGTAAACAAAGTTTCTAGATCAAAATTTGACAATAGTGTTCAAATTAAAAAGAAAAGGCGACTGTCAAATTGAAGAAGAAGAAGACTGTCAAACTGAAAAGGAGAATTTTGTCCATACCATCTTAATAGAAGGTTCTCCTAATTAATAACAAATTGGATTTCATTGAAATGGGGAAATATTCAAACCTGTGAGGAAATGAAAACATCTAGATGCATGTTTGTAATTTAAAAGTGAAAAGCACATACCATAGTGTAGGAACTAAAGGCCAATCATGAAATAAAAAAGCTAGAAATAATGGTTTCATGCATACAGCCTAAAGCATAACACCATGTAATTCAAATATTTTCAGAAAGCTTATGTTCTTTCAAAAATGAAATATAATTTCATCTCATTCACTAACAACAAATTCCAAGTTTTAAATTTACGACTGTGAAGTAGAATCTCTTGGAGTCAAAGTTCAAGTAAGATCAGTTACCAGTTCATCATGAAGAAATCATCCAGTAATGAGAGAGAAAAGAGCAAAAGGATTCACCATTTTTGCTTTCAGATTGAGAGAAATGCTTTAATATGAAGAGAAAAGATAGGGGCAAGTAACAAACTTCATAGCTATATCACATATTTAAGCAGTAAGAATTATCAGTCTTTTCACAAAACCAATGTTCTATCGACACGTACAATGAGATTAGGGAAAATTTTGAATACATAGCTATGTCCAGGCAAGTTTTAAAGTAGTTTTTAGATAATTTTGTACTGTCATTTAATGATGTTTTATTTACAAAGTAATTTTGTATTGCTCTCTGCTAGTTTACAAATTGGTTTGTCTTTTAGTTTTCATATTTAGGCTGCACTTATTGTTGCTTAGCTGTGTATAACCAGTCAAATTATTAAAGTTTGTGTCACAATCAATTGCCTTAACTAATGCAAGACAAAACAGGAAGGCTGCTTATTTGTTATCTATGGATATTTCAAACATGGTCAAACAATAACTTCATTTGAACTTACGACTTTTGACTACTAATACTTGCCAATCTTTACCAAATTGACAAATATTACTATAATGAACTTACCATATATTACTAACTAATCAAAACACTATATCTCAATCACCGTTACTCAATCACACACGCCCGGGCAGACATACACATCTATAGTGTGTACGTGTGTACACATATAATACAATATACTTAACGACTATTGAATTATATTTTGAGGATGGCTTATGTTTAGTTTCTCCAACTATATTTAAAATATCATTGTTTCACTAAAATGAAACATTTTAGTAAATAGTAGCTAGTAAAAAGAAAAGTCACTAAATAGCATTCCACTTTCTTATCTGCATTTTGCAACTTACAAATCTCAAATTCATATCACATTTAACATGTTCTAAATCTTTAGCTGTATGTGATTTGTGCTTTTAAATGAAAACTGCATAAGCAGTAATATATGTGTGCGTGCATGCATATGTGACTATTTAAACAAATTTTATTAAGGTGCATTATCAACACAATCTATAAAAATATCTATAAAGAACAAAGTTGTAAGAATCTGACAGGAGTATTAGGATCAAAGGTTGAATGATTCAACTGGTTCAACCAAATTTAACCAATAATACTAAAATAATTATAAAAATTATGAGTCCGTATTCAAACTTAAAAAGGTTTAGATTGTAACAGCCATAAGACAATATCCATACCACAACTATAAACTAAAATTTAGTCATAATAAGTTTAACACTATCATCAGCTCATGAATAGAAACATTTAGATAGATAATTTCAACGGAAAACAGGCTTTGCTTTTCTTTCTGAAAAGAAAAAAAATCATAAATTATTTGAATAAAAAATATGTTACATTTTTGTTTAAAAGATCAAAAGAGAAAAAGAATCATATGAAATTAAGTTATTATTCACTAGTACAAGTAATTGTAATGCCACACCCCCCATTCACGCCTCTCAAATACTTGCACTTGTATTTGATACTCTTTTATTATAATAAATGTCTAAGAAGTGTTTGTGTAATTAATACTAAGTTGAAATGCAAATCAAAAGCAAAACCACATACTCTTCAACAAGAGACTCCAGCAAACCATGGTGGCAACAGTGAGACAATTATCAACCACGTGAAACAAAAACAATCAGTACCCCCAATCACTGCAGGTCATCGATAAATAACAGCAGTATTGTTCTGAGATTGGAAGTAAAGTAACTTAAAGACAGGTTGAAAGATAGAACAAAAGCTAAAGTCAGTAATTGAGTAACGATTCTAATTTTTTACTGAATCTGCTCTTAATTTAGAATACATCAAATCTAAGTTCTTAATAAAATAATAGTTCCTACTCAAGTATAAGAACTATTTTTCAAAAGTGAGAAGACATATTCGTCGGACAGTGCTTCTGAACATGGTGCTGTTATTGAGTATATGATACAGGAAATGAAAATGAATAGATGAGAAGCCAAGATGGAAGATGAAGGATCTGGTGAGTCGGGTTCTCACCACCAGTTAAGTGATAAACCTTCAAGAGCAAGTACTTAGGCATCAAGAATGGATAGGATTTCATAATCACTTCGATCACGTAAACCAAAGACTTGAAAACGTATTTACCTCTCTTACACTTAACCAAATCTTCTATATTTCTTAACAAATTCCAACCAATATCATCAAACACTTATCACATTAAAGCCCAAATAATGCCACTGGGGAGGATGGAATCACCTCCACCATACAACCAAATCTGATCGAACCTACAAACTATCCTCATCCATAGTCCAATTCACTACCTCAAAACTTTGGAACAATTACCAAACTCAATCGCACACTAAAATTCAAGACACTAATCCTAATCAAAAGGGTGGGATAAACAAACTAAGAATCCAATCACCTCAAATCATTTCCAAATACCATTACTAATCCAACAAAAGATTTTTCTATTGGAAGAAATATAACCATATCTTCTTCCACCTCAAAACCTAAGTTTTAATCTACGAATTTGACCTTAAACAAAAACCAATGAAATAATCCACTGGATTACTTTAAACCAACAATGACTCATACCTTTCCAAACTCAAAAAATCACACAAAACGAGTTTACCTCACAAATCCTCCAATATCATTTCAAACACTAGCATTTCCAAAATCCGTAAAATTAACAAATCAACACATTGAAAGCTAAAGTTCACGTCTAATAATTTAAGAGAACACAGAATTAGAGAAAAAGAAGCTTACCTTTAACATAAGGGTTTCCCATTTCTATGTTAAGGAGGACAACGATGAGCAGTTCCTGCCCAGTGGCAGAACTCATGACTACGCCGGCGGGTGGAATGACGACTGTAGTCGCAGCGGTGATCAAAGCTCTCGGTTTGCAGCCCTTGGACATGTCGGGTTTGCGAACGAACGGAAGCAAAAAATCTTGAAAATGAAACACGGCCTGTCGGGTATGAGAAAAGAGTGCACCGTAGTTAAGTATGGTCGGCGGTGACAGGAATGACGGAAGGCCAGGGGTGCTTCGGAGAAAAACGCGCGCGAAAGTAGAGAACGACAGTCAAACTTCCACGGCCCAGAGTAACTCCAAACCATCTTCCTTAATACGACGCAGCTCTGGAAGAAAAATACATGGATTAATGGGCTGGGTTGGTTTTAAACCCAACAATTCATTCATTCTTATCTCACTCAATTAAAATTTTAAAATTATAACTTGTCATTATAAATAAGATATAATAATCTTAATTATTATAACTTATAGAGAAATTTTAAGATACTTAATCATAATCATGAATATCATAGTAAAATTAGAAGTTTGAGATCTTAAAATATTATTATTATTTCTAAATTGCCATTCTAATTTATTATTATAAAAGAGATAGATTATGTTTACAAATAAACTTCATCCTAATGTAACTAAATTTAAAGAGTTGGGGTTGATTTTTTTAAGTTAAAAATTGTATTAATGTATTAAAAAAGAGGTTCATATAAAATATTGCCCTAGCATATAATAAACGCTTATTATATTACGATTTTATTCCCAGATTTAGTATTTTTTCTTGTAATTTAAGATTTTTGCATTATTTTTTGAATTTATTTTGCTTCTAATATGTTTTCAGGTCTAAATTGGCTTCATAGATTAAAAGGAGAAGGTCAGGGTAAAATCAAGGAATAGAACGAAAATTCGAGCTATTTTGGATGTACAAACCCATATGAGTATCATACCTAATTGTGTACGTGACAATAACCTTGTAAAGCTTCGAAGATGTTTTTGCCATTGTGAAGATATATGCCCATGTGAGTAACATACATGATCATTTCCATGCTCGCGTAAGTTCCTAAAAATGTGTAAAGTCACAATTTTAAGCTATTCTTTAGATATACAGTCACCCACATGACTTTGTGACTGGCCGTGTATAATCCAAAAATCCTAATTTTGCAAAAAATAAAGGTAATTATGAAGAGGAGACAAATAGGAGGCAATTAAAGTCGGAGTTAGAGATAAGATTTAGAGTTGGTAACGTAATTTTGAACCTAGGACGAGGAAAACACAAAGATTATTTCAAAAGATTCGATAGAGAGTCGTTTTCCATTAAAGTTTCAATAGGATTACATTAGGGGAAAAAAAGGATATATATCATGAATTCTCTCTTTTTTTAATTATTCTTTTGAACTTTTAATTTTTTTTTAGTTTTTTATGTTTATGAACTGAGTTTATTTAGTGCCTAGATATGATGAACTATGAGTTGGGATAGATACTATAATTTGATATTTTATTTAATGCAATCTGATTGATTGATTCATTGCAATTCAATTATGCATTGTTATTCTTGAATTGATATGTTCGACATATTAGTTCAATCTTTGATTTCATATGATTAAGATTGAAAAATCCTTTTGCATAAATAAATCTACCATAATTAGAAGAAGTTGAATGCAAACCTAGAGATAGGTCAACATAAATTCTCTAGATTATGGTAAAACCTAATAGTGAATTTTATGAATCGAATAATGCAATCTTAGTGATTTTAACTAGAAAGATGTGTAAATTAACTAACCAATGATTAGTTGTTAATATCCTTCAAAAAGATATTAATATAAGATAGGAATTTCTATGATCTAATGATCAATAACTATATTGCATAATAAAGGGTTAATACTTAAAAGATCTTAGAGGGATTCATTATCTAGGTACTAGATATTTGATATTGATTAATCATTGTGTTATATATGTTCTAGTTCATTATTGTGTTGAATTTTAGTTTAGTTTAATTTTAATATGTTAGATAATAGAAAAGAGATATTACTAGTACTTGTAGTTCTCTTAGGATCAACCTAGTGTTAGCTATAACTTCGTTCGAGACAAAGCCAAGTCGATACATATGATAGGCGCAGGAAAGACCCCATTTGATAGCTCATGGGGATCGCAAGTTTGATCGGGGATTGGAGATTTAAGACAGAAGAAAAGGCTCGGGATCTAGTTCAGTTCCATTAAAGCTAGGTTTTGTCTAAAGATAGAATCTGCTTTGAAGATGCTCGTACGACAGGTAAAGGGAACGAGCGAGTGGAATATGAGTAACGAGCAAACGAAGCGTGCAAGTGAACTAGATCTAACAAGAGGCCAGATAAATTGATTCTCTTATTCCATTTTATACTTCATTCTCTATAATGATCTTTTGAAAGATATACCTATAGTAGATCCACCTATAGGCTGAGAGCCCTTAACTGTAGGCCTGTATCAGTAGAGATAGTTCCAAACTTGTGGGACCCCACTCCCATAAGATATTTATGCCCGTACGTCCTTCCGACATTCGAGCACGTGCTCGACAGAAGCGGTGCACCAACTACATCACTTTCACTTACTCATGGCATCATAAATTAAAACATAAGAATCACCATGGCAAAAACCCAAATTCCTCATTTCATTTCTTAAACAATATGTACATTATGGCTTTACAACAACATCCATATATGTACATTATCAAAAACTAATTAGAGTTTACATCTCTGTATACAGAACATGCTACACACATGAGGAATTATACAAAAATTTATCTAAATCCCTCAGTCCCAACTAATCGACCTTTAAGCCATGTCTTCTATCCAAAATCAGTACTAGTTCTCTTTTAAATTGACTTAGAAGCTATATCGTCTCTCTCAAGCTATATCGTCTCTCTCGAACCTGAAAAGTCAATGTGCAATTTTTGGTAAATTTTGCGAACTTAGTTAGTTAACCATCCTCGATGATTCACTCATATCACATAACACAACAATCCATCCAATCATATAGTTCATATCATTTCAAGTATCATCATGTAGCATCATAAAACACCTTGTACACAATTTTCACATTTCTCACTCAACGTAATTCAATAATACATTACAATCATTCAATTCGTACATACATCAAGTGTATATGCAATGTTCATGAAACTCACGTTCGTTTATTTCGTTGTTGTGACCGAGTGTCTTTTTCACTGTCCCGTATCCGTTGTGGATACCGGGCTCATTAATATTGTCCTGTATCCGTTGGGAATACATGGCTTATTTTACATATTAAGCCAAAGGCTCTTAGCACATTCTGAGCTTTAAGCTCTTTTTATTGGCGACTCCGGTCACAACGGTCTTTATCTTTCATACATTCATGTAATGCAATACACCACACATATTCAATCAATCACATTCATAGTCTCATTCACATTTGTCATCAGACCTTGGTTCGACATTCAACATTTAAGTTGAGAAATCACATATTCAGTCAAATTCACATTTAATGAGCACTTCCAATGTTATTAATGCATCAAACACCTCAGACATTCAATGTCCGGAATCAGTACATACACCTCACTTAATAATTCAATACATAATTCAAACAAACAAATAATCATATTAAGACCATCTAGGTTACTCACAATTTGCTCTAAATAACTATTGCCTCATAGTCCCGACAACGTCTGGATGTTGTCGATCTAATTGCTCTTCTATATCATGCAACACACATTTACACACATCACAACTTTGCACAATTATATAAGTACTCATTTATGCACATATGTATGTATGGATTATGTATAATGCATGCTTAATGACAATCCCGGGTATATTTCCTTAATACGGGTCTCATAACCAATTAACATCATCTTTAAATCATTCCTTAATACCTAATACACTTTCTTTACTTTAATCGCTCAATTCATCATCAACTAGGCTCATTCAAGATCACATTCAAGCCTAAATACCTCATAGGAAAACATTAATATGTCAATAATTTACATACATACATGATTTTGGGACAAAAGGCATAACTTTTGCTGTGGATATCGGATTAATGTCATTCTAGAATGCTTTGACTTCGAGTTCTACAACTTCCGTGAAAACCCCTAAGAGAGATTTTGCCATCTAAAGGGTCAAAATAGCACATTTATGTAAGTGTCCCGAGAATGTCTACCCAGCGGACATACATCCCTCCAAACAAACATGAACGGAGCTGGGAAGCTAGAATTCTTGAGAATGTCTGCCCAGCGGACCTGAAATCCGCCTAATGGACATATGAGAAGCATATCTCACTTAACAACATTTCCCACGATTTCTACACATATACTACCATCATGTTACAGCAAATTCTCCAGTATTCACATTTATTTATGCAACTTCATTACATGCTACTTCAACTACCATATTAGTTGCATTAAAATCCATAAAACCCTACTCATTTGATTCATCAATCATAAATATATAACAAGACATATCACCATCATTTTCTGGTTCACTAAATCCTCACTCCTTCCCCTTCCAAGTGTATTATTAAACACATCTCTTGAATATCTTATCATTCCTACTTCAATTCCTCTTCATTGTCACCTCCATTCCAATTCAAAACATCCGCAAAACACATCATACAAAATTGTTGATCATAACCCCATAAACAAAACATCAACCATATCTATGCATTCTTTAATATTTCAGCACACATTCAACTCCATTGTCACCTTTCCTTTATCTATAAACTATCATACTAATTCTTCTCACTTCGAGACACTATACAATCCCTTTCTTTCTCTTTTAACTCACTCTACCCCATCTCTATTACAATTACTAACATTCACATTATTACATACCAAAATATAACATATTCATATACACATTCATCTTCAATTTTTTGCACATGCTCCACTTCATTTTTCACCTTCATTTCATTCCTAACTATCACCTTAATTTATCTCATTTCAAAACACCACAGTACTCCTTTTTATTCGCCGTAAACTCATGTTAGTTCATCTCTAAAACAATCAAAGAAATTCACTTAATATACTAAGAAAACATAACATAAATATCCAATTTACAAGTCAGATTTTTGCACTTCTTTCTATATCATTTTAATGATCTTTCAAGTTCAAACTCATCTCTACAACAACTTATGAAAGGTTAATCATCTTATATGTAGAAACAAGATATTTATATGTACATTTCATCACACACAATTCACATATATAATTTCATGATCAAGTCATCAATCTCAAATTACTCATCATATTAGTTTCATTTAACACTGCCCATGATGATTAAAGCATAACTTACTTGATTTAGCTTCAAAATCTTCAAACTCTTCAAGAACACCAATAGCCCTAACTTCTCATACAACCCACGTACAACATCATGGAGGTTGGGAGGTTTAGGTTTTCTTGTGGCAGATGAAGAAGACAACAAGGTGAGAGTTGCAAGTGAAAGATGAGAGAGCTATGTTCAACTTGAATGGAGATTGGTGAGAAAATTCGTGAAGAAGGAGAAGAAGAAAGCCACGAAGAAGAAGAAGAAAGCAAGATTCAAGACAATTTAATGGTCTTCCAAGTAATTAAGAGAATCGTGGGATAAAGACATGGCTTGACAAGTGACACTTGTCACTTGCCACATGTCCAATCTCTATAAGTTTAAACTAGGTTCTCTTATTTAACTAATCTAATCAACTCCAATTTCTACTCTAATTGTCTCCCAATTTTCAATGACACTTGTCAATAAATCCCAAAGTCATTTATCAAAATTTTCACTGCCATTTGACTCTTATTTCAACTACCATTTATCAATTGTCCTACCACTTGGTATTTTTCTTAGTCTAAAAATACCAAAATTTCTTAAATTTCACCAAAAATTCTAGATCAACAATTATTATCACCAAATCAATTTTCAATACATATAATCCACAATTCTCAATATAATCACATTTATAAATCAATTATACCTAGAAAAATGTCAATGAATGCATGTACAATTATTTTAATGTGTGCAATAATTAATATTCACATGTGTGTGTATGTTATATTATGCATGAGCATAAAATGCACTTTTTAACTTCTCAATAATCTCTCATGTACACTATTCTAGGGTTCTAACCCTTAACATAGGATAACGGGATGTTACAATTCTCCCCTCCTTAAGAAATTTTGTCCTTGAAATTCTTACCCGATTGTTTGAATAGGTGGGGGTATTGTCTTCTCATGTGCTCCTTCGTTTTCTAAGTTGCTTCTCACTCGAGTGATTCTTCCAAATGACTTTCACCAATGGAATTACACGATTTCTTAGGAATTTTGTTTGATATCCCACTATCTTGATCGACTCCTCAATATAACTAAAATTATTAGCTATTTTGATCTCTTGAGTCAGTAACACATGCATTGGATCAGATCGGTATCTTCTGAGCATATTCACTTGAAATACATTGTGTAAAGCTAACTTGTATGCCAATGATCTTATCATCTCAATGATCTCATAAGGACGAATGTACCTTAGGTTCAGCTTACTCTTTTTACCAAAACCTCAGTACTCCTCTCCAAAGCGATACTCTTAGAAACACTCTATCTCCTACTCTGTATTCCATATCCCTTCGGTGCTGATCCACATAACTCTTTTGTCTATCTTGGGCTGCTTTAATATGACTACGGATTAGTTTCGCTTTATCCACAGTATCTTGAATCAATTATGGGCCTTCAACTATTCTCAGACCCTCTTCATCCCAATACAGAGGCGAACGACATTTTCTACTATACAATGCCTCATACGGTGCCATTCCAATACTACTGTGATCGTGGTTATTATATGTAAACTCAATTAAAGCTATGTATTGATCACATGCTCCTTGAAACTCCAATACACATGCCCTAAGCATATCCTCAATAGTCTTGATTGTCCTCTCACTCTGCCCATCTGTTTGAGGATGAAATGCAGTATTGAAGCTTAACTTTGTACTTATAGTTGGCTGTAACCTCATCCAGAATCTCGAAGTAAATCTGGGATCCCTATCCGATAAAATGCACACCGGAACCCCATGCAGTCTAACTATCTCATTTACATATTTCCGAGCTAACTGATCTAGTGAGTTATTCTCTCTCATTGGTAAGATATGGGTCAACTTAGTCAATCGGTCCACCACAACCCATATAGCATCATTTTGTTTCGGAGTCTTTGGTAATCTCATTACGAAATCCATGGTAATTTGTTCTCATTTCCACTCTGAAACAGGTAGTGAATGAAGCTTCCCAACCGGAGCTTGATGCTCAGCCTTAATCCGCTGGCAAGTTAAACACTTAGCAATATATTCCGCAACTTGTTTCTTCATTCATGGCCACCAGAAATGATGCTTTAGCGTATTATACATCCTGGTGGTATCAGGATGCATAACATAAGAGGCTACATGAGCTTCCTCTAAAATTTCCTTTCTCAATTCATCCACATTAGGCACACACAGCCTTTGCTTCAACCACAGTGTCTCATCTCTTAGTTCAAACTCAGAATTTAGTTTCATTTTCAATTTCTCAATAAGCTTCACCATATCAGGATCTTCATTCTGTACCTTTCTGATTCTGTCATGCAACATTGGCCTCAGTCTTAGCGTGGCTATCAATGCCTCATTTTGCTTTAGATTCAACTCCATATTTAGAGCTCTCAATTGAATTAAGCTCGGTAACCTCGATAACTGAATATGAGTTACACTGCTATTTGACTTTCTACTCAATGCATCTGTCACCACATTAGCTTTTCCCGGATGATACTCAATCGTACAATCATAGTATTTCAACAACTCTATCTATCTCCTCTATCTCATATTTAATTCCTTTTGACTCAATAGATACCTTAAGCTCTTATGATCGGTATATATCTGGAATGTCTCCCTATACGGATAGTGTCTCCATATCTTTAACAAAAATAACTGCAGCAAGCTCTAAATCATGTACCGGATAATTTATCTCGTGAGACCTTAATTATCTCGATGCATAGGATATCACCTTGCTATATTGCATGAACACACATCCCAATCCTTGATGCGAAGCATCATTGTATACTACATATCCTCCAGTTCTCGATGGAATAGTTAACACCGGTGCTATAGTCAACCAATGCTTTAGTTCCTCAAAACTTTTCTAACAATCGTCATTCCATCTGAAAACTACATTTTTCTTCGGAAGTTTAGTCAGAGGGGCTGAGATCAATGAGAACCCGTCGACAAACCTCTGGTAATATCGAGCTAATCCTAGGAAACTCCGAATTTCTGAAACATTCTTTGGAGCCTCTCACTTCATTACTGCCTCTATCTTCTTTGGATCTATTTGTATGTCTTATCTAGTTACTATGTGACCCAGAAACACTACTTGATTTAGTCAAAACTCACATTTACTGAATTTAACACAGCTATTTCTTCCCCATAATCTGTAAGATTACTCTCAAGTGCTTAACATGCTCTTCTCTACTCTTTGAGTACACTAAAATGTCATCGATAAACACAATTACAAAATGATCTAGGTAGGGTTGAAACACCTTATTCATCAAAGTCATAAATGCAACTAGGGCATCAGTTAACCCAAATGGCATTACTAAAAACTCAAAGTACCCATACCTACTCCTGAACGCACTTTTTGGTACATCAGCCTCTGCTATCTTCAACTGATAGTACCCAGATCTCAAGTCCAACTTAGTGAACACCTGAGCTCCTTGCAACTAATCAAGCAAATCATCAATTCTAGGTAACGGGTACTTGTTCTTCACTGTTACCCAATTTAGTTGCCTATAATCGATGTACAGTCTCAGAGTTCCATCTTTCTTTTTCACAAATAATACTGGAGCTCCCCATGATGATACACTGGGTCTAATGATACCCTTTTCCAGCAACCCTTGCAACTGAGTCTTCAATTCCTTTAGTTCCACAAGTGTCATCTTATATGGATGAATAGATATAGGAGCAGCACCTGGAACCAGATCGATCGTGAACTCTGTTTCCCGGTTTGGAGGTAAGCCAGATAACTTAGCGGAAAAAACATCCAGGAATTTCTTAACAATAGGAATGTCTTACATATTCTACTCAGTTCGAGTATCAATGATGTGGGCCAAATAAGCCTCACATTGCCCTTGCATCAACCTCAAAGCACTCACGAATGAGATCAGCCTGGCTGATACTGCTTGACTAATACCTCGGAAAACTACTCTCGGCTGATTAGGAGATTCTAATATCACCTCTTTAGTATAGCAGTTCATGATAGCACTATGAGCAGTGAGTCAATTCATGCCTAGGATAATATCTATCTCTTTTAACTGTAGTACAATCAAATCTAGCTCCAATTTTGCCTGATCAATTCGAATCAAACACCTCTTGTAGACTTCTTCTATTTTAAAAGGTGTCAAAATTTTAAAATTGTTGAATATAAACTTTCTTATTTAAATTAGTTTAAAGAGTTCTTTCAAAAAGTTGCTAAATTGTAGACTACTTTTTAACTCGAGGACAAATTTCTCTAAGCCTATATAAAGTAATGTAACTTGATTTGACATATTAGATCTTACCGATCCATATAATACACTTGATGACATCTGTTATCCAAAACCTTGTATAATAAATCCTATTGGACGAAGAAGGTAAAATAATTCAATCCAGCTTAAGAATAAAATAGGTAAAATAATTCAGTCCAACTTAAGAATAAAATTTACTTTAATCTAAATTTAGGTTAAACTTGAATTTTTAAAAAATATTTTTAAAATTTTAGGTTTGAATTGCACGATCCAATTTAATTTAAAACTATTTGACTCTATTAAAAATATTATTTCATTGGATGAATAAAATAAAATTGAAAATCAAAAAACATTATTTTAAAATTAATAATATAAACATTGTTTTATTGAATAGGTGAAATAATACGAAAATTAAAATTTTAAATTTTGGAATACAGACAACAGACTACAAATTTAATAATAATCGTTTCTCTAAAATGAAATTGTCCCCAATTATATAAGAGTGAGGATACGAATTGAATATCATCCAATAAAATAAATCCTTTTTTTTCTTCACCTACACCAATAAAAAGAAAAATTAGGGTTGAAAGGACATATTTTTAGGGCTTTGAACACACTATAAGACAAATAAACTTAAAATTTACAAAATTCACAAAATGTTCCTTTAAGTTATTTTGGGTTAATTTTTAAGGTCTTGTGAATTTGTAAAGTTTTTATAATTTTTCTGAATTTATTACATTAGTAATAACTAAGGTTTAATTTCAAAAAAAAATCAGATAAGGTTATTAGAGCCATCATTGAGTGAATATTCATGCATTTGACTTAAAATAATAGAGATACATATAGTTTTGGTATTCCATATGGTGTATTTATTGTTCAATATTACATTATTATTACTCTGATTGAGATTTTCTTTATGATGAATTCTTATATAAAGTTTGTTGATAACGTGTTCGGCATTGAAATGTGATAATGACTATATGCATAGGGATTTTACAATTATGAATGGGAAATTGTCACCTATTTTATGCCCATATAGAAGAATGTGAGGATAACATATATATGTATCTCTTGTGCTTATGGATCCATTTAGGTCCTGACGAGAATATAGTCACTATGGTGGCCTTTCAAGTTAGTATTTGAATTGTTCTATTTGCAGGTTTTGGTATGTATCTGGTCTTGTGTTTGATTACTCTGCTCATAAGTGTTGACCTCATATGAGACTTTGAGATGTGCATAAAAGCATTAGATGGAGGAAAGTCATTGCTTAACTGATATATTCGTCCACAAGTGGTAGAATCATAAAAGTTAATGATATGTACTCTAATTGCTTTTATGTAGAAGTCTTATTTGTATTTATTATGTATTCAGCCTATAAGTGTTTCATGATATGTGTGATAAGATGCTTAATACAGATTTTGTTTTGTGACTTTGAGTATCGATATTATCCTACATTTGTACTAATTAGTACATTATTAATTTTGCAGTCACTTTCTTTATAAATAAAAATAGTGTCACAATTGAAACCCTCCCTAGTTTTAATTTTAAAAAATGAAAGCAAGATGTGAAATTTATACTAGAAATGGAAGATATCAACATGATGATGGTCAAGGATAGGCCATTTGCACTTATATCTATCAGCTTAGAGGCTAAGAGAACAACATATGCATCCTAGGAAAGGTCAAATAGGATGTATTAATTGACCATAAAAAAGATCTATTCCAACCCTTCTACTAAGTGGACTTCTAAAAACAAACACAGCAAGGGATTTCCTCAATAACATCTCCTAGAGATATAAGGTATTTTCTAATGCTAAAATAGCTACCTTATTCAAGGAATTGCACTCCGTAAGATATACAGGAGTATTTAAATAGTGCATAATTAGGATAGTTCACCTTTAGACTAAGTGCCCGTTTGGTTCAGTTTTTGGAGACTCTAAAAGGACTTTTTTCCACCGCAAAAGCTGTTTTTAGGAAAAAATGGGTTTTTGGCTGCAAACTTCAAAAGCACTTTTTAAGTAGAAATAGCTTTTGAAAAAGCTAAAATACAGCTTTTTCAAAAGC
>JAOTAX010000197.1:4702042-4733247 GCA_025629825.1 Erythroxylum guanchezii
CCAAACAGTCAACTGGCTTTTAAAAAAAGCTCTTCTCAGAAAAGCTCTACTGATAAAAGCTCAACCAAACGGGCCCTAAGCTAAAGGCGTTAAATATTTACATTCTCGATTCTTGTATAGTTTGCCAAGCTCTGAACACCTTTCATCATAGTTTCGTGGGACAATGCACACTAATCACTCCTGTATTGCTAAAGAAGAGATGCTGAGGAGTACAGCTCATACAACCTTAATAGTAACCAAGAGGAAGTAAAGGTAAAGCCTTGTAACTTTTAAAGGTAAGAAACGTAAATTTAGTTCGTATGTAGATATTGGTTAATTTAGTATTGCTAAAAGTCCTGCTAATGTTACAAAGAGAATGAGCCTAAGGTGTTTTTTCTATAGGACGAAGGGACTTGGCAGCCCTTCTATTTCTTTTATTCGTTTCATCATGTAGAAGTAAGCTACGTCCAGTTAAGAATAGAAACAAGTTAATTTAAACGATTCTATGCTTAGCAAATTTTGAACTTTAATAGATTGCATTCTATATTACTAATTAGTAATCAAATTTTGGCGACACCCCAGGAAGACAGTAAAGTGTTATATTTCTTGAATTTGTTTGATTATTTTCATCCTTAATTGTCAAGCATAGTCATACACTCTCCTACATTTAGTTAAGCAAATAAATGAGGAAACAATTAGCCAAGGACCTCAATGAACCAAACATTACGAAACATGACCAATTGGTTGATCATTGATAACAGAATTTCAACCTCGAAAGGGGTACAACTGGTGAAAATAGTCACAGCCCAATGGGCTTCACCTTCACATTGTGATTTCATGACAGCTCAATAGGGAAATATCATCAAACAACTGCCACTACTTCAAAAGGCAGTTCTAAACCTTCTTAAAGGTGACGGATCAAAACCAAAAAGAGTAATTTCTGTTTTTAGTTTTACAACAGCACTCAAACTAAATACCATATTTAAACTTTAGAAAGCAGCATGAAAGGATTAGATACCGCTACAAATGGAAGGGCGTTCCTACTCCCGAGTCTCACTACTAAATTTACTTCATTTACTCCTTTTTGGTCTACACTTCGGATAGCAATTTATCCCTTTTAGTCTAATGGTACAATGCGGTTGTTCACAATCTCTAACATTAATTGTACTATTGTTGTACAAATTTGGTAATAAATCTTAAAAGATGAGATTTTAACAACCTCCTTTAATGATTCTTTAACCTATTTAGAACCAATAAGTCTCGACAAGGAATTTGATTCACCCAGATTAGAACAACCTCTAAGCGTGTCCATGGCCAGCATGATACTGTGACTCAAAAGGGTCGCACAAAGATTAGGAAAACCATCAGATAGGCTAGACAAGGACTGACGATCTAAGGCGTCCATCTAGAGCCTTTCAACTCCCAAAAGAGCTGAGTTGTTAGCAAGACTCCAACCTTAACTAACCTTTCTTTACAGGCCTTTGAACATAGGATTTATTGGGATCCTCCGTCTTAAGCTTTGGTGGCCGAGTTTCACCCTTTTTACCCTGCAAGTGGAATTAAGAGAGGTGAACAGGAGAGTCTCCCTTCTTTTGAGTTTTCAAGAAAATCTCTATATCAACTGCAGTTCATATAAAAACAATCATAATCAGAAAACATCTAACCTTCTTTCCAGCCTTCATGAAATCTCTCCAGCTTGAAACCTGGCAATCAATTGGAGAGAATATAAAAACTGATTAACAAAATGATTAACTAAACATTGATAGGATAGATCTTAAGTGCTGTAACGATAGAAACAAATTTATCAGCATATCTTCCCGAGGGCCCTAGTCCTTTCGTCCCATTCTGGCTGCAGTCTGGGGTGTTGGGATGCAAGCACACTGATAGGTTCCTAAAAACAGGTATGGATATAATGCAAATATGCTATTAATTTCTGTAACTGAATACAAAGCAAGTCTGGTTTTGAGGACCAGCAACCTCCAGCCTATGGCTCACACACACTCACAATATACTCAACGCTCTCCTCTCCTCGTGACTACTGTTTATTTATACTAAAAATCTGTTAGGAATAACAGATTCGGTTAGCTGACAACCAATCATAAGGTTGCCAGCCCCCTCCCCGCAGCTACATCACATACGTATATATATATATATTTGACTATATATGTAAATTTATTTCTGAGTTGTCCCCGAGTTGTCCTGGTTCTACCAATACTCCCCCCATCAGCTTCACCTTGTCCGCAAGGTGAAGGTCAGAAAATCTAGCTTTCATGTCTGCATATGCGGGTTTCCTCCTCCTCCAACTCCTCCGCCTGTTCTGTTTCTTCATCCATGGCTGCCAGCACTTGGAGCTCTACCTTTTTGCATCGGTGGCCTGGGCTAAATTTCTCATCGCATCTAAAACAAAGCCCCTTAGCCTTTTTGTCTTCTAATTCACTCACCGTCAACCTCCTAAATCCTCCCCTGTTCTGACTTCTGCCTTCGTCCATAGTTTTATGCCTAGTTTCCATAGTGGCCCAATTATTAGCTAACTCCTCCCTCCTTTTCTCCACTATCATGCTGTCAGTTCTAGCCCCCATATTTCCCAACCCTGTGCCTGCACCCCATCGATGCCACCTTAACTCGCTCATACGTCGAAATTTCTCCTCCACCTGTTGAGCTAATTCCATCATCTCCGCTAAATTCCGGGGCTTGAAAATCTGCACTTCCAACTTGATCTCCTCCGCCAACCCATTCATGAACGTACTCTCCAATACAGCATCTGGCAATTCCGGAAGAGGGGCGGCGAGTTCCAGAAATTTTCCGGTGTACTCCACCACCGTGCCTACCTGCTTGACCGCCAACAGTCGCTGGCATTGGGTTCCTTCGTGAGCTGGGCGAAATTTTTAGGTCACCAGTTTCTTACATTCTTGCCAGTCCACGATGGGTCGCCGGCTCTCCACCCATCGGAACCACGTTAATGCATCCCCCTCCAGGCTCATTCCCACTAACTCCATCTTCTCCCCTTCAGTGAACCTCCCCACCGAGAAAAATCGTTCGACCTTGTAGATCCACCGATCGGGATCATCACCGCTGAAGATGGGCATTTCAATCCATCTGGCCTTGCACGCGCGCCTCCAATCAGGTGGTCGGGGATCGTCAGCCGCGAGTCCCCTTCTCCAGCGCTCATCCCGCCGGTCATCCTCCTCCTCGCGATAACAGCCCTTCAGCTCCGGTCCGACCCTGGTTGCGCCGGTGAATCTCTCCTCCCTAGTCAGGTCTTCTCCCTCGCGTCTATTTCCTCTGTGATTTCGTCCTTCCTCCCACCCCTTTTCGTGACCTAATCTGTTCCCGACTAAGTGTTTAATAGTCGGGTCAAATCCGTCCCTCATCTGGAGCTCCGCGGTTCGCCCATGGTCATGCGGTTTCGACCCGACCCACCCAGCAACAACTCCTTCTTGAACCGTTTCCATCCTTGTATAAACATCCTCCTTAGCCTCCTCTTTTCGGCCTCTTCTCATTCCCGTCATCGACGACTCCCCTTCAACCCACTTCGCCGAGTTGAGCTGTGGCGGTTCGGGACGAGTTTGGAGGGTGGTGATCACTTGCATCAGCTGGTCGAACCTCCTACTGATCTCCTCCTTCAGCTCTCCCTTCACCCCTTCGAGCTACTGATTAATTTCCGCCCTCAAGGTCTCCCTCTCCACTTGCAGCCCGACCTTGATTTCCTCCACTTCTTTTTCCAATAAATCCATCCTTGTTTCCTGCTTCTTTGCTGCCATACCTAGGACCGATGCTCTGATACCAGTTGATAGGTTCCTAAAAACAGGTATGGATATAATGCAAATATGCTATTAATTTCTGTAACTGAATACAAAGCAAGTCTGGTTTTGAGGACCAGCAACCTCCAGCCTATGGCTCACACACACTCACAATATACTCAACGCTCTCCTCTCCTCGTGACTACTGTTTATTTATACTAAAAATCTGTTAGGAATAACAGGTCAGCCCCCTCCCCGCAGCTACATCACATACGTATATATATATATATATATTTGACTATCTATGTAAATTTATTTCTAAGTTGTCCCTGAGTTGTCCTGGTTCTACCACACACATCCACATCCTAGACATCTAGATCTATGTAAAGACCATGATCATCAATCCCCATATATAAGTCCAAGGAAAAGGCGGACAAGAAAAACCATGGTGACAAGTTTAGTTGAAAGATCAAACATATGGAACAACAAACACCTCACTGTTTAATTAATTTGATTTCCTACTATTTAATTCAGTAACAGGTTTTTTTTCACTATAAACACCCAATGACATTTAAACTTATCAATGACTAGGACTGAGTGTTAAACCCAAATGATTTTCTTCCAGATTACAGCACTTCATCTACCCTCAAATTTAAACAGCAATCGAGAGAAAACAAATGTTTCAAGGAAATTGATTTAAATATAAAGATGATTGATGAAGGAAATGACATTGACAAGTTGAATTGGAAACTAACCCTCTGTTCTCTTGTTCCTTCCCACTGCTCCTCATGCTCACGCTTCCTCTTCCACATCTCCTTCTGCTCTTCTTCATCTTTCTTCAATCTACCTTCCTCTTCTGATATCTAATTACAACAGAAAGAACGAACAATAAAACATGGTCACCCATTTGAGCACATGTATGGAAACATGAAAAGGATAGAGCTTGCAGCATACCCTCATCTGCATCTTTCTCCTGCGCCATTCTTGCTCTGTTAATATTTCACGCACCTTTAATTTCAGCTCCTTCTGAAACTCTTCTGACCGTTCATACTGTTGCTCGTATTTTCCCTGTTTTACATCACAGACACCATAAATGTCGGGTACATTTCCAAAGCGTTATACAGAAACAAGAGAAAGTTGATATGAACTTCTCCATGAAAATTGTTAATTTGATGAACCAGAAGGACCTCCCTTTCCCTTCTTTTTGCATAACTGTCTTTCATCACACGCAAATGGTTTAGATTTAGTTCAGGCAATCCCCTTGACATGAAAATTAGTAAAATAGATCCTTTTTTTGAGTTCTTTTGAAACTAATTAAACCATATTTTTCATTATTTTTGAAGAATATTGCTGTGCAGTGCTAAGAATTACTTTAATTTTATACACCTACCATCTTTGAAACGAAGTTCACAAATATTAAGAAATGGATAAATGTCGCTAAATATAAGAATATGCTAATATCACAGGGTAATAGAGAGTATAAATGAACAAACAACAAAGAAATTTGTCGTTAAGGCAATTATTTTCCTTACTTCCCACAAATAACATCCTATAAATCCACTAGGGGAAAGATACATTTATGTTTAGTGCTAGAATAGGCCTAGATGAAGCTACATTTGAAAAATGATGATAATACCTATGTTGGTAAGAATTAAGAATGGAATACACATAATACTCAAGTTGACTATCTCTATCCGTCAACCAAATGTGACACAGCAATTGGAACTTCTATATTAATCTAAAACAAACTAGAAAGAGTGATACGTTAGATTCGAAAAGCTTTAAATTGAACAAGACTAAGATTGAATACTTAAGAGTATAATTTTTTGGGTCATAAGGAGGCATTTGACGTGGAGATAAATATTAGTTCAAAAGTTATATCACAGAAAGATTGTTTTAAGTACCCTGGATCCATCATCTAAAGCAACAATGAAATATATAAAAACATAGTTCACTGTATCAAATCAAAGTGACATAATTGGATGGGTGCATCAGGAGATTTATGTGACAGGAGGATAACAATCAAACTAAAAGGTAAATTCTATCATTTAGCAATTAAGCGGACCATACTCTATAAGACAAAGTATTGACTCATTAAATAGGTCTATAATCATAAGTTAATGGTAGCAGAGATAAGATAATTCGTTGAATGTATAACCTTACAAGAAAAGATAAGGTCAGAAATGTAGTATTAAAAAACAAATTAAGGGTGACTATCATTTATAGTAAATTAAAAAAGACAAGGCTTAAGTGATTCAGACATGTTAAAAGTAGACATCCTAAAACTTCGGTGCAAAAATGCGAGAAAATTGTCCTTATAGACTGTAAGAGAAAAAGAGAAAGACATAAGAAGAACTAGGAAAAAGTGATCAGAAATAATGACTTTGCTCAAACTTACTGAACATGATACAGGCAAAGGATATTCATAAAGGATCTTACATAAAGAAGTTTTTCTCATTTTTGTAAGTCTTTTTAATCTATTCTCAATTATCAAGTCTTATATTTATCTGTAATACTTTCCCCTCTGTCATTTTAGTCATTTTAGTTTTAAAAAATTTTAATTACTTATTTCTTTTATTTATTTATTTGTCCTCTTTCTTATTTGTTTATTTATTTACTTTTTATTTTTTATTTTTATTCTTTACTTGTTTATCTTTATTTCATTATTTATTATATATTTTTAATTTTCTTTTTTAATTATTTATTTGTTTTATTATAATATTTTTATTTTATTTTTTATTTTTATTCTATTAATTAATTCATTAATTAATTATCATTATTATCATTATTATTATTATTATTATTATTATTATTATTATTATTATGTTTTCTCTTTATCTTTCTACTTTAGATTGTGAATTTCTTAATTCTTATTCTATTTATTGTTATTTTTATGCAGTTATTTGTGTATATTTTTTACATTTATCCTCTTCAAATGGTATTTCAAAAAATCTTTTTCCTTTTTTCTTTCTCCTGTTCTATGGGTCTATATAAGGCTGTGTATTTTTAAACCTCCCAAAACTCTGTGTCTCAGTAGGATTTTTACCAGAATGTTATTGTTGTTGTTATTTATTAATCTAAAACAAATATACTAATAGCTACAATGTAAATCAAAAGTAAGACTCCAAGTACCTCATCAACCAAGGACTTTATCTTACTAGCATTATCTTTCTTCAATTGCTTCTTCCTCTTCGCTCTAAGTTCTTCTGCAATTCAAATCATATTAACCAAAAGCAAATTTTCTTAGTCGATGGACAATATCTTGAAGTTTCATAAATCAAATAACAATGCAATTAACAATACACTTTGCAAATAGCAATGCATGTATCATGCTATAATTTCTCGGAAATTCAAAGGAAGTCTGTAGAAGTAGTCATAGTTCTAATGACTAATCTCAACATATCCTAGTCAGTATTAATAAGCTTGCAAACTGTATACACAAAAGTATATAATCATTGATATGATAATCCTATATGACAACAAGGCTAAATAGAAAGATAAAAGGGAAACATATCCAGGAGAACATAACGCAATTATGCCATGAAGGTCATTTCCTACATCAAAAAAAAATAATATAAACCGCTTAGTACAAACCTTTTGCTGCATTAACTTGGGTAAGAATGTAATCTCTTTCTTGCTCTTCAAGTAATAGTTGCTGAGCTTTTGCTAACGCTGTTTGAAAGAGAACAATCCAAATATTGGTAAACAATTGAATTGTAATATTTCAAGAAAGTCATAAAAGGTAAAGCATCATCAATCCACACCTCGATCAGCAATCAATTCTTATCAACAAGCATAATTTGATATTCGTGTCATGCAAAATTAAAATTACCAAGCACCTAAATATAAATGCAAATCAAGACCATCTAACACAACTAAAACCTTGCATAAAGACCAACGATATTTTCAAGAATCAAATATACTTGTTTTAGCATGATTGAAACTCGAGCTAGGATCATAATATCATAAATAAGATGGATATCAGCACCTATTGGTCAACTCTTAAATTATGCAAGTTATTTCACAACTCTGAAGAAGTGCTCTAGCCAATTTTGACAGACTCAAGACATCCAAAAATTTCAAAGTTGACTTCACGCATAAAATTCATTCTTGTAATCTTTAGTTTTTCAAGACATGACCAAAAAATATGCAAATGTTCATCAGAAGTTGCACTTTGCAAGCCATCATATAAGGACACAATCTAATTCAGACAACAAGGTCTTGTCTTTCCCCAAGTGCTACACCTTGATTCCAAGCTGCAATGACATTCGATTTTTTTTCTATTTGGTCCAAAAGCAACCACACTGAACCATTGATTTGGATTGCATTTTTTGTAACTTGCCTTGGTTAGATACATTCAGGTTCTTTGAGTTTAGAGAGTGAATGTAATTATAGATTATTTTTGTTTTTGCTGTGGTAGAAGCTACAAGTAGTTTCTTATGAGAATAAAGTTTATGAATTTGGCAACTCTACATATTGTACTTAACAGCATTCATTACAGCTAAAAAATATCTGCCACACCAACATAATAAGCTGCCTACATTAGATAAATCACGCAAACATCAGCTCTGGCTCTTAGATTAACTTACCACCAAAAGCCTCCTTTGCTTGGGGATGCTTACATTTATCAGGGTGAACCAGTAAAGATAACTATACATGCAAGAATAAAATAAGTAGATGGAAATCATAAGATCGGAATATTGATCACAAAAATTTGGCTGGAATTACACTAGGACTAAAAGTTACCTTTCGATACTGCTTTTTCACATCCTCTGGAGTTGCTTCAAACGGCAAGTTTAAATACTCAAAAGGATTCAGCTTGAAGCATGCAAGAATCCTGTGGCATTTAAATATTTCCAAGTCGAGTGAGAACAATTAGAAGAAAACACATTATGCATCTAATTTATAGTCCATAGCAGACAAATGGTTAACTATTTCGGGCAAGATCAAACTAAAATTTGAGGTGATCCTTCAACCCTTAAATTAATAACCATTCTTTATCAAGGATTACAATTCCCAAACTAAGGGTTGGGACAATTCATCCTCATAAAGATACATTCATTCAAAATCAAATCACGAACGCCCAAAGTCTAAAAGATCCTAAAATCAAAGGAACAAAATGTACAACGGAAGAAAGAGAGTGACTACTCGCTATACGTAGTATATAAAAATTGGGAACCCTAAATTCAGAATCCAAGTAACGAGAAAACAAAAAACGGAGAGACCTGATAACTTCGTTATCCCTTTCGACTTCGCTGACCTCTGCAAAGAAGCTCTTAAGCAGTAAATCGTCGTCGGTCGTCGCTGAACCTGAACTCCCCATTTCGCCTTGTTAGGGGTGTTTTTTTTTTTTCCCCTTCTTTCCCTGTATGTTTTGGCTTCATTTCGATTACCTAAAGCTCATTTAAGTTAACCAATAGAAATAGGACCGAATCACCACACGACACGTCGCCCACCAACTTTTTATTTTATTCTTTTATTCTGTAATTGGAATGCATAGTTGTAAGTAGGCATTTAAGTCTACCCGACTCAGCTTGACCTGAAATTAACGAGTTAGGTTTAGATTGATCGAACTGTAGGTTGATTTTTTGGCCCAATTGAAAGAAAAAAAATGATGCCAAATTTTTTAATTTAAAAAAAATGAACTGGAGCTTGCTTTAGATCTGTTAGGCCATGGGCCACTTAGCTCTCGATTGAGCAAGGCCACGCCCTGGACTTGTCATGTCATAATCTGAGCCTGGCCCATTACCACCCATACTTTTATGAATCAAAATTTATTTTTATATGTAATTATTTATGGAATTAATTATATTCATCAAACTTCATGTATAGCACATTTACATTTACATTTGCTCAAACGATGGCAACATTTGTGTTTGGGAATGGTAAGGAGATGACTATGGAAGATGTAAGGTCCTTTCGGTATCTTTGTTCCTTTGATGCTATGTAATCACCAAACTATATGCTGGGAAGTGGAGCTACGTTGGTGAATAACTTGCAGATGGTGTATGGACGATGGTTGCATGGTTCATGGTGATGTGGCTAAATCTAATTAGTTGCATGAATATTGGCATAGTGTAAGGACACCTAGCCTTGTCTTGCATGGGACAATCATAAGTCATATAGATGTGTCGTTTTATTACTTAGGCAGCTAACATATTAACTGTCCAAGTGGTTGTAAATGTCCAAACTGTCCCAACTATTAGAGACCTTATCACTTGAGTGTTGTTATCTGTTGGGAAAACATTTATATGTGTATCATCCCTCCAAACTATGTTGTTGAATGTTACGTATCTATTACTTCAATTATTCCGCAATATCCTATTGGCTTATTAATAACGTTCTTCGCGTTATTTGTCCCTTCTTTTTAAAGCTTCTTGTAACATTGTCCATGAAACAAATCCTCCAGGCGTTGTTCTTCGTTCCTAGGTGGTGAGAATGTAAGTCATTATAAAAGACAACTCTTTTGTCCCTTAGTGACATTAGTTACTTCCTTAAGGTGTGATTTTGCAGGATCAATTAGGCAGAATCGATCGCACTTATAGGGCATTTTGTTGAAAGTTGACTAACCTCAAACTTAACCTTGTAACAACTTAGTATCAAAGCCTTAGTTTGGCATTTTCTGGCTTATTTCCTCACTTAGCATATTGTGTTAGTGGCAATGGTAGCAAACCAGAATCTTGAAGCATATAGAGAAAGGTTGGATAGGTTGGAACATGGTTTTGGGGCCACTCCGGAAGATGAAACACAAAATGTGTGTTCTCGTTTGGATCACCTAGAGGAGGCGATTCAGACTTTTCATTATCGAATGGACACCATTTCAACCGAAGTAAACAGTAGGGTGGAGTGTTAGAGGATGCTTTGGCTTTCATCAAAAACCACAACACCATGGATGGTGGTGACACATGGACACGGTTAAAAGTTCCAGATCCTAAGCATTTCGATGGGGTAAGAGATGCTAAAGTTATGGACATTTTAATTTGGGATATGTAGCAATATTTTGAAGCGGTTAGAGTGCCAAAATGCAACAAAGTCCAATTAAAGAACATGTATCTGGTTGGAGATGCTAAATTATGGTTGTGTGGGAGAATTGATAGAGACCTGAATGTTGGACGTCCGAGAATTGAGACATGCGAGGCATTTGTTCATGAACTGAAAGAACAATTTCTGCCTTGCAATACCTCTTGGTTGGCAAGGAAGAACTTGCGGAAATGGAAACAATGCTGGACATTCGAAACATGGCAGAAGAAGATAAACTT
Organism: Erythroxylum guanchezii; assembly: GCA_025629825.1. Taxonomy (NCBI): domain Eukaryota; kingdom Viridiplantae; phylum Streptophyta; class Magnoliopsida; order Malpighiales; family Erythroxylaceae; genus Erythroxylum; species Erythroxylum guanchezii. The sequence continues at coordinate 4,713,021 of JAOTAX010000197.1, forward strand.
TTCAATTTTCTGTCGGGACTCCAAACTTGGGCACAAATCGAATTGTGACGACAAGGAGTGCAATATTTTCCTAGTGAAATTGCTACTGCAGACAGATTGATTGATTTGCATCCAAATAAAGACAAAAGGGTTAGGAGAACCTCCAAGTCGGTTCAGCAGAAGGAGAAAACCAACCAAAAGGAGAAGAAACAATGGGGACATGGAAAGTCGTGTGGTGATTCTAAATCAAGACAGTTGGATAAAGCGATGGCTAAAGTAAGTGCGAATATTGGTGGTGCTTTTACGAATGGACCGAAACATAAAATTTCTGGTTGTCACATTTGTGGTGGTCCTCACTACGCGACGGTGTGTCCGAAATGAGAAAAGCTCAATGCTATGGTGACTGAAGGGGAACCACAAGGCGAAGTTGGGACCCTCGTTGGTCCTCTCTAATTGTTGAGTACTCTAACAGAAGATAAAGGTAATGCACATGTTTCGTTAATGCATTTGCATGTGCAAATCAGTGGAATGTGTGTCGCTGTGATGGTGATATGGGTGCTACACACACTTTTATTGTGGATAAGATGGCTGCTAAACTTGGACTGAAGGTGAGCAAAAGTTCGAATAGGCTTAAAACAGTGAATTCTAAAGCTAGAGATGTAGCTGAAATGACATATAATGTGTCTTTATCGATTGATGGTTGGATTGGCAAATGCAATATGATGGTAATTCCATTGGATGATTTCGATGTGATTCCTGGCATTGATTTCTTACGACAGAACAAGGCTATTGTATATCCACATTTGAGTGGAATTATGTTTATGGGAGAACAAGACCCTCGAAGTGGAATTATGTTCATAGGAGAACAAGACCCTCGGTTTATTAAATATGGACAGATTGGGGGACAATAAAAGGCAAGCAGAATTCTTCTTTTATTTCAGCTATGGTTGTGGAAAAGGGACTCAAACATGGTGAGGAGACATTTCTTGCACCGTTGATTGAAGTAAAAGAAGGGTTGTCCATGGAAATTCCAAGTGTAGTAGCTGAATTGTTGGCGTCTTACAAAGATGTAATGCCTTCAGAATTGACAAAAGAACTCCCACCAAGAAGGGTCATAGACCATCGGATTGAATTAGAACCAGGGGCAAAACCTCTTGCCCAAGATCCATATAGAATGTCACTTATGGAGTTGAAAGACTTACGAAAATAGTTGGGGAAACTTCTAGAGACGAGATACATTCAGCCCTCTAAAGCATCTTATGGAGCTTCAGTTTTATTCCAAAATAAAGCTGGTGGCTCCCTACGAATGTATGTTGATTATCGGGTGCTGAATAAAGTCACAATAAAGAGCAAGTATTTGATTTCATTAGTGCAAGACTTGATGGACATATTAAGCAATGCATCTGTGTTTTCTAAACTGGATTTGTGATCTGGTTATTAGCAAGTTAGAATTGCAAAAGGTGATGAGGCGAAAACCACTTGTGTGACAAGGTATGGAGCATATGAATTTCTGATTATGCCTTTCGATTTAACAAATGCTCCTACTACGTTCTACAATTTAATGAATGATGTATTATATGAATTCTTGGATGATTTTGTTGCGGTATATTTGAACGATATTGTTGTGTACAACAGCAGTTTGGTAGAACATGTTTCTCATTTGCGATAGGTGCTAAAACATTTGAAAGAACATAAGCTGTACGTCAAAATGGAGAAACACGAATTTGCTAAGGCTGAAGTCAAATTCCTCGATCATTTAATAAGCAACCAGCAGGTGAAGATGGACTCAAGTAAGGTGTAAGCAATCATGGATTGGCCAGCACCGACTAAGGTACAAGAGTTACGATCTTTCCTTAGTTTAGCAAATTATTATCGTCGATTTGTTGGAAGGTATTCAAAGAAGCTAACTCCACTTACGGATTTGCTCAAGAAAGGCAAGAAATGGGACTGGTCAAATTATTATGTGGTTGCATTTGAGAAGTTCAAACAAGCAATAGCTTCAGAACCAATCCTTCAGTTGCCAAACTTTGAGCTTCCCTTCGAAGTCCACATCGATGTATCCGATAAAGCTGTTATGGGTGTGTTAGTTTAGAGTGGACATCCAATGGTTTTTGAAAGCAGAAAATTAAATAAAGCTGAGCAGAAATATTCGGCACATGAGAAAGAAATGGTAGTAGTAATTCATTGCCTAAGGGTGTGGTGTGTGTATCTGTTGGGTCCAAAGTAAGTCGTGCAAACGGATAATGTGGTGAATACTTTCTTTAAAGTGCAGGAGAAGTTGTCAACCAAGTAAGCTAGATGGCAGGAGTTCTTAGTAGAATACAACTTTGTTTGAGAACATAAGTCTGGACGAAGCAATCAAATGACAGATGCACTTAGTCGAAAGGACATTATGGCTACACTTTATAATCTGTCTAGAATTGAGACAAATTTCATGGAAAGAATTCGGCAAGGGGGAAAACTTAATTATGTATACTGTCGATTGGTGCAAAAAGTGCAAGAAGGGATCACCAAACGATATTGGGTTGATGAGGGGTTTCTTGTGGCCAAAGGAGGTAGATTATATGTGCCTAGTTTCGATGGATTGTGAAAGGAATTGTTGAAGGATTCACATGATTCTCTATGGCCAAGACATCCAGGTAAAGAAAGGATGATCGCACTACTGTCCAGATCTTATATTTGGCCATTGATGGACCAAGACATAGAGACCTACTGCAGAACTTATTTAGTGTGTCAACAAGATAAAGTGGAGAGGCAAAAAGAGGCAGGACTACTCCAGCCACTCCCTATTCTAGAGAAACCGTGGATGTCGACATCTATGGATTTTGTTGTGGGATTTTCGAAGGTAGATGGCAAAGCTTCAGTGTTAGTTGTCGTTGATCGGTTCTCTAAATATGCTATTTTTATGGTTGCACCATCCTTGTGTACAATGGAAATAGCGGCTGATTTGTTCTACTAAAATGTTGTTAAACACTTTAGTGTTCCACCTGATGTGGTGAGCGATAGAGATCCGCAATTTACGGGTCAATTTTGGGCAGCCTTATTCAATATAATAAGGGGTTGAACTTAAATTTTCTACAGCATATCATCCTTAAACTGATGGACAGACGAAGAGGATAAATGCACTATTGGAAGATTATTTTCGTCACTATGCGAGTGCAAGTAAGAAAAATTGGTTGGATCTTTTGGATATAGCACAGTTTGCTTACAATCTTCATCGATCCTCTGCAACGGGGAAGAGTCCATTTGAAGTGATCTTGGGACATCAACCTCTAACTCCTTTGGAAATTGCTAAACATAAACTTGGAGTAAGTATTCATCTGCCTATAAATTCATAAGGGATCGACAAGAACTCTTGGTAAAAGATAGCCTTCAGAAAGTTGTTCGAAGGATGGAAAAATATACTAACAAGCATAGATGTCCAGTAGACTTTGTTATGGGCAACAAGGTGTTGCTAAAATTAACACCTCAAATATGGAAGAAAATCAGTGCAAAGTTAGCTCATAAAGGCCTTATTTCGAAATATGGTGGTCCATTTGAGGTTATCAAGAAAGTGGACAAGGTGGCTTATCGGCTTAACTTACCTGAAAGGCTGAAAGTTCATCCCACATTCTATGTAAGTTACTTGCATAGGTTTTATCATAATGAAGAGGAACCAGAGAGCATCAAGCAACGGCGTGCAACTCCAAATGTGCAAGTTTAATATGACGATGAAGTCAAAAAGATTCTTAATCATCGATCATTGGGACAACACAAGAAAAATCGACAGACTGAATTTCCTGTGAAATGGAAGGGAGAAGATGCAGCTGATGCAACATAGGAAGAAGACACCTATCTATAGCAATTTGAGGATGTGATCAAGAAATACTTGGACTATCTTCCAAAGAGGATATCGGCTCCTTTTGGTGGGGGAGGTTTGTAAGGTCCCTTCGGTACCTTTGCTCCTTTGGTGCTATGTAATTATCAAACTATATACTGGGAAGTGGAGCTACGTTCGTGGATAGCTTGCAGATGGTGTATGGACGGTGGTTGCATGGTTCTTCATGGTGATGTAGTTGAATCTAATTAGTTGCATGAATATTGGCATAGTATAAGGACAACTAGCCTTGTCTTGCATGGGATAGCCGTAAGTCATATGGGTGTGTCGTTTTATTACTTAGGTAGTTAACATATTAACTATCCAAGTGGTTATAACTGTCCAAAATGTCCCAACTGTTAAGGACCTTATCACTTGAACATTATTGTCTGTTGGGAAGTCATTTATATGTATGTCATCCCTCCAAACCATGTTGTTAAATGTTACGTATCTATTACTTCGATTATTATGCAATATCCTATTGGCTTATTAATAACGTTCTTCATGTTATTTGTCCCTTCTTTTTAAAGCTTCTTGTAACATTGTCCATGAAACAAATCCTCCAGGCATTGTTCTTCGTTCCTGGGTGGTGAAAACGTAAGTCATTATAAAAGACAACTCTTTTATCCCTCCGTGACGTTAGTTTCGTTACTTCCTTATGATGTGATTTTGTTGGATCAATTGGGCAGAATTGATCACACTTACAGGGCATTTTATTGAGAGTTGGCTAACCTCAAACTTAACCCTATAACAAAAGGCACGGTGATTAAGGAACTTCAAATGAGAGTAAGGATGACGGAAATAGATACCAGCAGAGAATTAGGAACTCCAAATGTTTCTAGCTTAAAAGGTGGAGTGGTAGGTGTAAATAAAGGTGACATGAATATGTAATTTTTAAAAATTAAGATGATGATAGTTACAAATTATGTCGCTTAAACGATAACATAAGGAAATAGATGAAGAATTAATCAAGGATGGAGATATGATACTATTGAAAGGAAATGGTTATGATAGCCCAATTAAGTTGCCATCAAGCCCAAAAAAACATATTCACGACAATTCCTAGATTCTAGGTCTACCCACAAGCAGTTTACGTAAAGTCCACCTTTAATAAAAACCTAACCAACCAATAAAAATAAAAGATGAGCAAATATATATGAAAGACAACATGTTACCTTGTAAAAAACAACCAAAAACAACTCCCTTCTTCTCCTCCATAATTCCAAGGGGCAAGAGTACAAAACATCTTGCTCGTGAGCTTTTTTCATGTATTTCCTTATTTAGTTTGTATTACAGTAGATTAAAGAAGAAATTATGGAGATTAACAATTCAAAACTCTACTAAAAAGGTGTAGAACTTCATATAGGTAAAAAGAGAATCTTTAAGCTAATTTCCATGTCTTTTATTAGTGATTTTCATACATCCTAAACAAGTTTTTAGTTGAAATTATATTATAATTGTTTGTGATAATAATTTGATGAAATTTAAAAAATGGAGAAAAAGTAGCTAGAAAGTGAGAAAAGTAGAGGATAGGAGAAGAGGGGAGTTTAATGTTGGGGCAGAGAAGAAAAAACAATTTAAGAAAATTTTAAGATTTATTACGCAACAAAATAGGAACATGAATATTTAAGGGTAAAATTAGATTTTAATTAATATAAGGGTATTTTAGTAATAATAAAATAATGTATACGTAAAATAGGAATTTTAATAATAAAGACCATTTTAGTAATTGTAGTGGTAAGATAAAGTAAGAACTTTTTAGTAATTAAGAATAAAGTGGTGAAAAAGGAGGTAACTTTGGATTATTAAGTGTAATTGAGTTTGAAATTTTGTCTTAAATAAATTCTAATAAAATTTGGTAAATGTTTAGGTCCGTAAGACATATTAAAGAGTTAATTGGACTAATAAAAATAGTTGAGTTTAAAAATCAGGCCAAGATAACCTTAAATTGTACCTTTATAATTATATACGGTTCACAAAATTATAAAATTTTGTTATTAATAAATTATTTTATTCGAATCATATTTTGAATTAATAATTAATATAATTAATAATTAATAATTAAATAAGTTGATTTTTGAAATATATGAAATTTAAGAATTTATTTATTAAATAAATAATTAATTGTTTATATTTTGATATGTGTTAGGATGTGTATCTCCTAATAATTCAGAGGAAAATATGATAATTATTATTTCAGTTGTGTATGTGTATTATTAAAAATATTAGGATAAGATAAATCATGCTCGTAAAATTAGATAGAGAATAGTTTATACTGTTTGGAGAATAGAGTATAAAAGTTATGAATTGATGGCTTACTTAAGAATAGCTATATTTGATGGTCATCAATTGATGAGTCGTTAAGATATAAACAAGTTGTGGCTAAGTACCTATTCGTGGAGTAGGTACTAGGGCATCATAGGTCTTGTGCTGATGGGCAAGAATCGAAGTATTACTAAAGTGTCCAACATTTTGGGGATAGCTTATATTGATAGCTAGGTACTGGGGTGGTTATATTAGTTCGAGGGATGGAGGTACCTATGTTGATATTACACATCTAATTATGTTTTCACTTAGCTAGTGATTATGATGAGTAGATAAGAGTCGACAAATCATTGAATTTAAGTTTACTAAGTTAAGCAATGCCCAGTTAATTCAATTAATAAAGAGGTAAATCATAAATGTTAATAATAAATATAATATTACTTTAGTAATTAATAATAATAAGATCATAGACATTTATTGAGTGTTTGGGCAAGTTTAATAATACTTGTGTATTTTAGTATTATTAGTATATTTTATTATTTGACTATTTTCAGTATATATTAAATTATTTAATTCTAAGTGTACGGTAATGTTATTCTTGTTGAGTAGGCTAAATTATGGTTTAACAATTTTGAACTGTTACCGTTCAAGTCCTTAGTCACAGTTCAAGCCCATAGGCCCATTATGTTTTTCTTATGGAAACTCTGTGTACTAGGCCTAAATTGGAAAGCATAAGACGAATCCTTAACCCCAGTCGTCGATAGATGGCTTCGATCTCACTATTGAGGAAAGCAAGATAGATTTGAAGATGAACGGTGATAGTTTCACTTGGGAGAAAGGCAGGGGATCTTCAAATAGAGTTAGGGAAAGGGTTGATAGAGTTTTGTCTAACAATTTGTGGGTTAATCTGTTCTGTGGTTTTCAAGTTCAAAATGTGGCGAATACATCTTTTGATCAATAACTGGTTATTAGCAATTTCTAATGCTCACAAGATGTTTATCAGAAAGCCATAGAGGTTTTGCTTTGAGGATGCTTGGCTACGTGAACCGTGTTGTGAAGAAGTGGTGACACGTAATTGCTCTCTTTTAAAGCGGATTAAGGAGTGTGAGAAGTCCCTTCAAGTACATATGGGGAGAGGCTGTTATTGGCTATGTTAAGGATAGGCTAAGAAGCATCAAAAGAAGAATGAATGCTCTTAGAGGTCCAATAGTTCCAATTAGCAAATCGGGAGTATGACGAAGAATTAACCTAGCAATTAGAACTTTGGAAACTAATGCATAGATAATCCTTTCGTGTCATGTAAGTAGCCCACACTACTTACATGAATGCTCAAGCCCCTTTATTAACCTGAACATATATAGCTTGCACTGGTTTTTACTTTAAGATTTGATTTTTTTTCATTAAAAAAAAACTTACTGCTGACCAGGTAAAGAAATATAGGTGCAGTTGAAGGGAACATTCTGCTCATTCATCACTAAATATGGAATTTTGATTTTATTAAATTCAAAGACAATATCCATGGGTGAGATTTCGGAATGAGGAATGACCTCAGCCCCAAACCAAAAAAGTGAAGGTGACGGCGTCCCTAAATTTAAGATCAGTTAGGCCAGACAAGACCTACACTCAAAACCCATTGGCCAGGACTTGAAAACCCTAATGAAGAGAGCAAATTACATCATATGAGCAGAGAGACAGACAGGACAAGACAGTCCAACAATGTCAAAGATGTGCTAAGATTTTGTTCACAGCTTCTCAGAACTAACAGCATCGATGCTGAAAAAAGAGGCAAAGGGGAACAGAGGTTGTACATAATAATTATGATACTGTTCACTTAGTCATCATCTCTCGCTCATTTTTCTTTCTACTTTCTTTTCTTTTTCTCCTTCCTCTCCCTTTACGACTACGTCTTCTTTTTATTTGACAATAAGTCACCATTCCTCTCCTCAAGGAGTGGAAGTGAAAAACAGGGAGACAAGGAACATAGATGTATAGTTTACTTTGCAAGTAACAGTAACATTCCGCTGGCTTTGGGATTTTTTGATTAAAGGTGGGATTTTTTTTGTGTTTTTGGTGAAGATGGATTATCGTCACGAAGTGGCAACGTAATAGGGTTCCCAGAACAGGAATGACCTCGTTAGCTCCTTGCAGAAAGGAACTAAATAATCTCCATTATTGCCTCTCAACACTACCATTTCTTGTTGATCATTGCCCATTAAAGTCTTGGAGAAGATGAGCTTCTTGTTGTTGTAGTTGTAGTTGTTGATGTTCGCTGTTAATGATGATGGCTTCTTGGCAGTTGGATTAAGAACTGTTGCGGTTCCTGCTATGGCCTTAGGCTTCCAATAATACTCGTAAGCATTAAAGGACGCCGGAGGCCTTGGTGGGAGTGACTGTGTAAGTGGGGCCATTGGTTTCACTGCCACAACTTCCTCTTCCTCATCTTCTTCATCAAATTTGACTGGTTTGTTGAACATTTTAGGCCATGTTGGGTTTCTCTTAGTTAAAACCATGGATTTACTCATCATCAAAGGTGCCAACTTGTGAACACTCAAAACTCCACTTGACAAATTTGGTCCTAATTCCATCACAATCCTCATTTCCTCCACTGCTCCACCTCCTCCTCCGTCATTTTCAACTTCCTCCTCTTGCTCTGTTTCCTCGTCCTCTATGAGCTCAGCCTTCTCTTCATCTTCTTTCTCTTCTTCACAATTATCAAGTTCTAATTCGAACTGGTCCACTTCATTACTGTTGGCTTTACTACTCTTTGGTTCTACCTCTTCTTCTTCTTCATCATCATCTTCTTCTTCTTCTTCGTTCGACATGTTGATAAAAGTGAGGACAAGCCTACCGTCTTGTCTCTGGGCACGGAAGTTTTTCTGTGAAGGAACAGACACCGCCTCCAGAACCAACCTTCCATTGTCACGACGAGACCTCATGTGCACAGAGGCACCATCACGACTAGATAGTGAGGGAATTGGTGGAGGGAATGACTTCGGTGGCGATTTCTTGCTGCTAGCTGCTGCCAGATTGTACTTTGCGACCCTCCAATCCTCTTTGCATGCAACTTTCTCTTCTTCTTGTTGTTCTTTGTCGTCCTCTGCATCACCGGTTTCCGACGGCGGGTAGGAAGAGAAAACATCAGAGCCAGTCTCAGATCCAAGACTTTCGGTGCAAATTTCCAAGCTTTTTGCGCTCAAACAACTTGCTGATCTCTTAACCAGAGGGTGGACATAAGGAGGTGGCACGTTCTTGGGGTCCTCTTGTGACTTCTGTGACAGAATTGAGCTCCATGTATCCAATTGTCCAGGATTCTCTGCCTCGTTCTTGTTCTTGTTATCTTCTGGGATTGCGCTCCAAATATCTGATTGGGGCTGGTAGGTTTCTTCATAATAATCTTCTCCTTCCGATGATGATGATGATGCTGAAGAAGAGTCGGTGATGCAAATGAGTTGATGAGATGATGCAGTTTTCTTGAGAGTAGAGAGCCCCTGTTGGGATGGCCATTTTTTGTAGGACATGTCAGCAGAGAGTGTCCTCCTAAGAGAAGAGCGAGATTTAATTGTATCATCACAATCAGAGCCAATAATGAAAAGCGTGCCCTGATTCTTGGTCATCATCGTGAGTTGTTCACCGAGAGATGAAGACAAGCCAAAGGTCTTGACAGGGGATGACATATCAAGCAACTTGGTTCTTCTTTAGCTGCAAAACAAAAGTGACAAAGAAAATAAGAAATTTTGAAACAAAAAGAAAAAAAAAAAACCCAATCTTTGATTTATAAACAACACAGAAACAGAAAATAGAGGCATGCGTTTGATACATGGGTAGATTCTAGGGATGAGATTATGTTAATTACCTTAAAGAAGGAGAAAGCAGCAGTAGCATCCAACAGTGAGTTGGGTGCGAGTTGTTGCTGCCTGCAAGTGAAGAAAACCACTGTGATGAGTAGAGAGTGTGTGTCGAAAAGAAGAGATGATGTTGGACTTGTAGCAACTAGCCAGAGTAGTGGCTGTGGCTGTGGATGTGGCTTATGGGTATGAGCTATAATAACAAGAGGGGAGGAGCCAGGGTATTTGTAGGAGACCCGAAGGGCTTTTGGAATCGTGCGCACTGGCCCCACATTGAAAAGACCTCTTTTTTGTTTTTAATTTCTCTTATCTGTGTGTGCTAATGCATGAGATTATTTAAGAGGATGTAAGTTTTTTAGTTCTTTTTGGCTTCTAAGTTCTAGCAGCCTGCACTTGCTCTTCACCTGCGTTAATTGTACAAAAACCTCCTGTCGAGTAATTACAGCTACACATATTCCTATCGATAGGTCCTCATGGTAGCTCGGCTCAATTGGTCAACACTGAAAGACCCTTTTAAGAATCTCCACATTTAAGACGCTGCAAATATCATAATTCATTTATTTTTTAAAATAAATAATTAAAAAAAGACATTAGGATATGAAAAAATTAGGTAAATTAAAATTTTTAATCTAATTTAAATTAGTGAATAATTAAATAATTTATAAATTATTAGATATATTCAATATATACTTAAAAATAACAACTATAGTTTCTATCATCGTAAAAATATATATATATATATAGACCATGATTATTTGGCATGTAAAAGGAACATCATTTATGTCGCACTCATAATTTATAAAATGACAATATAGTATTAATTACTTTTCAACTATAAATACCTCAAATTACAAATTTGCATGGCGGGGACATGGTTAAGTTACCATTATTATATGATGTCAAAGTCGTTTAAGGACAGTTGTTGTAATGTTGTTTGTGCTTCAGTTTCTTAATCCATGCATGCTCCCATTTCCATGGACCTATATGTTCAATCAATTAAAGTATACATACAAAGTGTAGCCGTCACCTCAAAAGTTGTTGGGATTATTGTCGGCTATATCATCTTATTTATGTGTAGCCTAAACGAGGGCTCCAGAGGTAACCAAGATTTTTAGAATCATCTCCGTATATATCCACACGTAAGATTGGGGTAACTGTTATAACCCATAAATGTCTTAATTTGGAATTATGCATGAAGTTTTTGTTGTTAGGATTCGTAGCTTTGATAATTTTAATACCATGATAATGCAAATGATTTGGTTTCTAATTAAACATTTAATTATATTTAAGTATGGGTGAAGAACAGATAATTTAGAAGGAAACATGTTTCATTATAGGCATTCACTTTCACAATTTTTTTGTTGATTTTATTGACTCCAATATTAAGTTAACAAGGAATACGAATTTGGTTTAATTAGAAAATTGACTAAACTAAACTGCACCCTCCCCGGTAAATTTATAGGTTGGTGGTTTTAAAGTCCAATGATTACGAAATTCAATCGGTTTAATCGGTTCAATCTTAAAAATCTAGAGCCGTCCAATTTTTTGATTCGATTTACTTTAATAACTTTTGTTATTAAAAATTGATCAATTTATTCATTAATCAATTAGTTTTTATGAATTAACAAGTTATTATAATCTAAAATTAATCAATTAATTTTTTTTGACAATATTTTTTACGATTAAACTTCAAATTCTTTTATATTTAAATATAAACTATTTTAATCATATTTAAAATTTTTAATTTTATTTAGACCATGTTTGGCAATCAGCAGATTACATTAGCTGTTAGCTGATTCTGTCAGCAGTTAGCTAACAGCTGATTAATATAGCTGATTTTACCAGCGGATAACATCAACTGTTTATTTAAAAATGTTTGATAAAATTAACTCTTTAGTATTAGTTGTTTATGTGTAAAATGACTTACGATGATATGACTTAGAAAAAAAATTATAAGAATATAAGTAGTAGCTTATATCTTAATATTTCTTTGAATATTTTCGTAAGAATTTAGATAGAGTCAAAGAAGTCAATACTATCATTTTTTTTCAATATCTTCCATCAAGCCTTAAGAAAACTAAAAGTCCTCTCAATACAATTTCTCAATAATGAATGGGCTTGATTAAAAACTTCTAGAGATTCTCTTGGATTTGCACTATAAAGGGCTAAGAGATCACTAAAATGCAACTAAAAATAAACTTGAGAATGAGTTTAGTTGGATCACAGCAAAAGTTTTTCTTCAAATGCAGCATCAATGAGCTTAATATGAAATTGGATCTGTAAAAATGGTATCGATTTAATTTCTAATTTAAGGAAATATATTTTTGTTATTTTAATTTTAATTTTAATGCTAATTTTTAAATTTAAAAATTGAAAGTATATATTTAATATATTAAAATAAAATAAAATTGTTTTGAAAAAACTATTTATATTTATCTCTTAAAATTTAAACATAGATACAAAATTAATTTAAATTTGACATATTAATTTTAGATTAAATTAAATTTAATTAAACACGATATACAAGTGATAATAATATTATATACAAATATTGATATAAAAAGAGACCTAAATATCGGGTATATACAAAAGTAATTAATGTAATATAATTAGAGATAACAAATTTAAAAATATTTAACTTTTTGAAAATATTAATTTGATATTAAATATTTTTAATTTTTAATTTAATGATTAACTTTTTAAAGTTTGTATAAATTAAATCAAATTTATATCTCTATCTCTGTTCTTTTTGTTTTTGGTAAATCGGTAACTTTATAAAGAAATAAGAGTTATGTACAACACAAGAGATACCATAGGTAATCTCTTAACACTCAAAATATATAATGGAGAGCATGCCTACTGCCCCACCATCAACCTCCTCTCCTAAGTCCTACATTACACTTGAAACCAGTAGCCTTCCAACATTTGTGCACAATCAGAAATAAGCATAACAATGCCGCAACATGTCAACGTATGCATATACAGATAAGAACCAAACTCGTAGTTCATTCAAGTAAATGATCAAGTAATCATCTAAAAACTACTAATTTGTTTTCTTAATCGCAGTCATTCCAGCATGAGCTTCCATAGGCAATGATTCATGTGCAAAACCATTCCCAATCAAAGTTCCATGTTACCTAAGTTGCATTTGGATAGCCTGCTGTGTCCTTTAATATTGTCCTTTCGTGAGGAAAAGGTGTTGTAATGAGTTTGGCACCCCATCAGAACAGCAATCTGTGTTTCCATTTATGTCTCTATTTCTTTAAGTAATTTGTAATAACTTTTAGATATAATAATCTTTTAGTCCCTTAATTACTCAGTCGTTTGAGGGAAACGCTTCTCGTAGTAGCGTTTTCAAAATCAGCGAATTAGGTTAAATCCGTCAACCCAATCAGTTAATTACCAATCAAAATTATCAGCGATTTGCTATGGTCAAATAGCTAAAACTTTTCAATCTGCAAAAAAATAGTTGATAAGCTATTTACCAAAGAAGGCCTTAATCTTTAGTTGGTTTTATGATAATTTAATATCAGTTGAATCTTCTAAACCTAATTTTTATCTTATTGGTTTAACTTCCAGTCCAATTTTTAAAACATTGTTTTGAATTGTAAAAGATTTATTAGCTATACAAAAAGATTTGAATTATATTGATTTATTTTGCTGGATTCAATTGCAAAAGGAGTTCCCACCAAGAAGCCAAAGATTCTTTAAACTATTCCTTTTACACATGTCAAAGCGTCAAGGACAACAACTAAAGCTCTTACTTAAAGAAGAAAGGTGAACAATAGCCAATTTTCAGGAGAAATTTTGACGGCCATGAAAAGGAACATTAAAGTGCAAACAATGTGAACAAAACTCCACTAAACCAAAAAGAGGAAAAGGTATAATTACTATTTATGTGTTTGTATGTATAAATAAAAAACACAACTGATTGGGTAAGCAGACATCGACACTGATTGATGTGAAAATGGCTTAAGTAGCAAGGAAATGGAATCATTTTCAAAGGGCAATATGATTGGTCGTCCAGTCCCTCCCTCGTCAATCCGTGCTTGACACACAATCTAAAGTTGTATATAGGTAAAGCCAAAAGCCATCGGCTCAATAATTTTCATAATAATTAATTTAATTAATAGCGTCTAAATTAATTGTAAATATATAAAAATATTTTAATACTATTAATTATAATAGTTATAAAATGATTACTATATAATTAAACCAACAATAATAATAATTCGACCAAAGGTAAAATTTGAAGTGTCTTATTCTTAATTAGCAGAGAAAATATTTTCGATAGTATATAATTAAACCAGTTAAGATAATTTCATTTATTATCTTATAAATAATCTAATTTCATGTAATGATAAAACTCAATAGACCTTTTTTTTTCTAATAAATACTTTTTAAAAAGTAACTAACTTATTGTATGGAATATTGAAATAAAATTAGGATCACTTGAAAAATGCCAATTTAAATTCAGAAATTCCTTTTTCTATCCCATTATTAAAAGCTATCTATTTATGAAAAGAGTATTTGGTAATCAGAAGATGGAGTGCAAAAGATGCTCATTTGTAGTGACGTTTTGAAGTTCAATGTGAAGGGAAAGTGATGCCTGCTTGCCGTACGTTTCATGGAACTGTAGATGGGGTCCTGAACAGCAAAGCTTTGTCCCATCTTTTTATATTTATTTGGTCTCACTCTCACGCCCATGAAGAAGTCGTGTGGCTTATAGGTATATTAAGAAGCTGCCAATAGGTGTGCCCACCCAAAAGGGCATGATGTTGATCTCTTCCTTGGAACCATACAGGTCTACTCTATTTCCAATTATTATGCATATAGCTGCAAAATACAAAGAGACAAAAGTCAGAGATATATGTTCTATAACATTATGAAAAAAAAAAAGATCAAGACATATTATTATTAATTTGACTTCATCTTGTGCTATGTTTTCTCATGTAAAGATAAGTATTAAATTTTATATCAAAAATAAAAAGAAATTTTTTAATAAAATAATATAAACCATTTTTTTGTCTAATTAATGTTTATATAAATCTTTTAATTTTGAACTAGAGTTATTGTTAAATTAATTTAATTTTATATTATAAATGATAGTGAAAACTGAAAAGTGAGATTGATTATACATTTTAATGACTTTATTTGGCAATCAGCTGATTGCATTAGCTGTTAGCTGATTCTATTAGCTGTTAGCTTATAGTTGATTATATCAGCTGATTTGACCAGCGAATTGCATTAGCTATTTGTTATTTGATGTTTGGTAAATTTAGCTGTTTAGTATTAACTGTTTATGTGTAAAATAACTTATGAAGACATGACTTTAAAAAAATTTATAAGGGTATGAATATTATATATCTTAGTATTTCGTTAAACATTCTTATAGTAATTTAGATTTTAGATATTTAATTCTACAAAATTAAGTTTATAACTCTAATAAAAAATCATAAAACATATAATAATAATAATAATAATAACAACAACAACAACAGTAACAACATCAACAACAACAACGACAATATCCAAATCTTATCTCTAGTTTTATACCTTGTGTTGTCTGCAAATTTACTCCATGAATAATATCTTACTTGTCAATTTAAGCTACCATATAGATGTTTTGATGAATTTATAGATAACAGTTGTAGTTAATCTTATATATTTCAGACAGGTTGAAATGAGTTTGAGGATACAATTGTTTTTCAGTAAAATTTTTATTAGCTGATAGGTTGAAAAGCTACTCCCAAGTAGCTTTTTAAAAAATAACTGGTTAGGTTGAATCAGTCAACCCAACCAGCTCCTAACCAAACAAGCATATTAGTTGTTTGACATAATCAAACAGCCAATACTCTTTAATCAGCTAAAATATATCTTAAAAGTTAGCTACCAAATACTTATGTGTGTTTTTATAAAAATAATTATTTTTAATTTTTAATTATAATTAAAGTTTGTCAAACAGCCAATATTCTTTAATAAGCTAAAATATACCTTAAAAGTTATCTACCAATTACCACTGTATGTTTTTATAAAAATAATTATTTTTAATTATAATTAAAGTCATTATTCATTCAAATTTAGTTATGTTTACATCTTTATAATAACATCTCACGAAAGATCCTTTATTAATATGCCTCTCATATATACCTTCTTTAAACTTGAAAAACGAAATTAGACAATAAAATAAACATTAGTTGCTATTATACGACCAACCGAATGCTAGTTCTAGGCTTTGCCACGAACCGAGGAGGGGACAAAAGAAAAAACAGGATACCCTTTTGTAGTTTGCCTGCCTATAAGGCAATTCCACTCGTGGCTCGACCTACCAAATTTTATTTTTTCTACATCTCCCAAATTTTTTCCATGATTAGAAAATAATGTCAACCAAGTTAAGAGTTATTAATATCCGGTCAAAGGATTACATTTGAGCTTAAGTTTGATATCCAAGCGAAAAACACTAAGGTGCAACAGAACTTTGGATATTCCAAAATGGTAGAAGTATTCAGGAGAGTTTGGTTTATAGAGGGTAATAGGAATAAGAATAGGAATGAATATACTAAAGAATAAGAATAAAATATAGCCAACAATGAATCTCATTCTCCTGGTAATCTAGAAGAATGGAGTATTGCTGAAAATAGGGAAATCAAAGTGTTACTTCTGTTGATTCCAAACATGAGTTTTCATTCCATACTCATATTTTTTTCCCATCACCCTCAAACAAGCACCCCCTCAATCTTTCTTGTTTCTAAATTGTTCAAACAGATTCGTAAGCATTTTCTAGAAATTCTAACAAATTCAAGGAATGTGTTTAAAAAAGAAAAGTAATTCTTTGCTATCAAGTCAAAACTCCTCGATTGGTCACGTATCTCCTATAAGGACGGATTTAAAAAAAATTTGAGTGAGGGCAAAATCTTATTTTTAATAAGGACAAAATTTTAATGAGAGCAAAATTTTATTTTTTAATAAGATCAAACTTAAAACAATAATTTTTTTATATAAAAATTTTTGGAGGCAACTTGACCCCACTTGCCCTCAATGTGAATCCGGCCATGATCTCCTACACCTTAATATTAAACCAAGCATAGGTTAGGGGTATTAATTAAATTTACTTAAGGATAAAGAGAAAGAATATACATGCATTTTGGATTATAATTATCCAAATATATGTTTTAGCGTACAACAACTGCATGGATCGATTCGGAGTTGACTCAAGCGAAACACAATATGATAGCTTCGAATCAGAATTTCACTTTAAAACGTTTGAATTCTTAGTATGAAATGCTTCTGCGGTGAAGAGAACACCGAACGTTAGAAAGTAAAGAGGAATGGAGGAAAGAATTATCTCGCTTTCTATGACGGAAGAAGTATTTAATACTCTTATTATTTAAGCTAAAGTTCTAATATTCTCATTTGTACGGAAATTTTCATTTTGATATTTCAAGTCGTAATAGAATTAATTGCGTCCAATTAGAGAAAGGAGGTTGTGAATTGTATGGATTCGCCGTGGTCCATTATTAATTATCTATTAAAGTATAGGTAGGTCTAAAGGTTATCTCTAGATCAGCCATAGATGTATAATTATAAAAGGACCGACCTTGATCAAAAGCTAAACAATATAATGACCATCGACCCCAAAGTAACTTTTGTCTAACCAAAAATAAAAGCTACACCATTATAAGTTAATAGAGATTTAAAGCATAGTTGAATGCGTTTGACCTATATATAGAAGTTGGATTAGCTAATGAAGGGAGGAGTTTGGATTAGAATAAATGTCCATTTGCTTGCATTAGGTCATCGCATAGCTTTGGAATTTCTCTTTGCTGGAGTAGTGCATGCTTTGCAATTGCTAACCTTATCCCTTCAAGTAACTTTTGTAGGATGTGCTTTATTTTTCTTTCTTTTTTTAATCACGACATTGCTTTTGTTGTTAATTCCATTTCTACTACATACTACCTCTTGTCTAAAATAAAAGTCGTTTTAGAGAGATTTTAATTATTCAAAATAAGTGTCGTTCGTGACTTTTCATGCATGTTTATGATTTTACTTCCAAAATTACCCTTTAATTTCTCTCACATATTGATTACACAGATTATATTTTTAAGACACTTCAACATGCAATTAATAAGGGTATATTAAACATTTCATTAACTTTCTTAATAAGTGTGCATTCCTCTAAGACGACTTTTATTTTGAATAGAAAGGAGTGATTATTTATCCACTAATCCATAGAATTTTTATTAACTTCAATTTAACATGACGAGATGACGAGTTTGCTTAATTTCATGAGAAAAAAAAGTTTCAAAAGAACAAGACAAGATTAATCAATATTTAAATATTATTAAAAAGGTTCTCTAATTAAAATTTTAAAAATATATTTTATATAATCTTTTGGGTTTGAAATGAAAAGTTATGAATATGCTAACAATAAAAATAAAAAATAGAGCATTTGGATTGGTGACTTGTGGGCATGAGTGGGATTATAGACTTGTTAACTACAAATTGTGTGCTCAGTGACGGCAAGTTACTACATCCAACAATTGAAAAGTGACTTTAATTATGTTAATGTAAATGGGAAACGTCATTAGCATATTCTAAGCACATAAATCAAATATAAAACGTTTGACAAAGAGAAAGCTTCATGCATCCACGGGTTCACCTTCTTAACTTACGATTTGAAAACATATAAAGTTCAGTCGTCAGTCGAAACTATCTTTCATCCATCTTTTTGCACTATTTAATCAAGTGACCGACCCACTTCTGCTTTTTTCTTTTTTAATTTCGATTGTTTACGTAAACAAATGCCCCATAAAGTATAACAATAATTGAGTATTGTTAGTTTGTAAGATTGAGGGTACGCTTTGTAATAGCCAGTAAGATTATTTCTTTCTGATAAGAAGGTTACGAGTTTAAATTACAGAAATAATATTTTTGTAAAATACAAAAGAAAGGTGATGTATAATTGATGACCTTCTCTTAAATGAGTGCTTAAAGATTTTATTAGTCTTGCATTTTTTTGGTTTTTTAAGTACAATCAATTTTTTCCTTATCTTAATAAAATTTCTTCTATTTTTTGCAACCAAATTCTAAACCAATTTATGAATCATATATTGATTCTAAAATGATAGAAGGATCAAAATTTGTAAAGAGAAAATTTCAACTCAACTATAATAATAAAAATTCTAAGACTAAATTATAAATAAACAAAACAAATGCATGCATACAAATTAAAAAAGATTCAAGTCTAAACACTATAACAGAAGGGGCTTTTATTGACGAAAATTCCCCAATTCGTCATTAATAATATTTAGCAACGATATTATATTGTTGTCTACATCGTCACAAATTTCTAGTAGCAAAATACTATAGACGACTTTTTTACCAAATTGACATCAATTATTTTTCACCACGAGCTGAATATGTTTCTAAAAGAGCTACACGATGATACAACAAATTGTTGCCAATAATATTTTGGTACGCTTAGTTTTCTTGGCTAAATGTTATTAACTATGTTACTGTAAACATAGGTAATCACCATCCTCACTCATTAGACCATTATTTTTTTCACAAAAATTGTGGAGATTTCGATGTTAAAATTTTTGAACAATCTTCTAATTATTGCCCAATACAATATTGCTGAGGCAAAATATTTGTTTCACTTGACTTACAAGGACAAAGGGTCATTATCATATCATGTCTTAGTAACGTTGATTATAGTAATATTGCCATTAACTTTTATGATACCAAGATTAAATCATTTGCACTTAAATAGAACAATATTTTTATCCTTGATGTAATGCAACTCTATTATATCAAAGATGACACTATAGAAATCAATAAAATCATTGTCATAACATTCCTCAACAATAATCCCACAATTTTGGCTTCTAAATCGACCGTTTTGATCTTGCATGTGAAATCTAACTCGATTAACAATGCAACCTATATATTTTTCCCTACACATACGAGGCTCACATGCCAAAGAATATAATGTTTTTGTCGCATTTTGCATGTTACGATTATGTAACCGTATTATCTGTAAGACAAAATATAATTAGAAGTTAATTTGAAATAAAAATTGCATAAGTTTATAATATTCCATCAATATCTAACTTACTCGAGTCCTAAACCATGATGAGGACTTAATCTTATGTCTTTCTTCAATATTAACAATCTCTTTGTTTCGAATCAAATTTTTGTGTTCTCTATTTAAAAAAGTACGTAGAGATCAGAAAATATAGATTGAATCACAAAATTTAAATATGAAATTTTGAATGAAAAG
>JAOTAX010000197.1:4734691-4752102 GCA_025629825.1 Erythroxylum guanchezii
AACTTCCTCGCAATTGTTCAAAATATACCAATGGATAATTTCGAATTCGTCTTTTGTTAACTCCACATATTTTCTAACACCAAGTGACCTTACTTTTTGGGAGAAAACTAGCAAGCCACCGTCTTGTTCAAAATCAAAGTTACGTTCTTATCTATTAAATCTTGTCTATTAAGTACATCAAACAAAATGTCAACCATTCATTTGCTATATAAGCGTCTACAATAAACCCTTCATATTGAACTCTATTAGGTACATAACGCTTAAGAGAACATAAAAACCTAAACAAAATATAAAACATTAGCAATCATTACTAACTAATAAACTTTTTAAAAAGTAAAAGTTAATATAAATTACCTTTCAATGGGAAACATCCATCGAAATGGAACTAATCTATAAAGTTTTGTTTCGTATGGTAAGTGAGTTACCAAATGCACCATAACATCAAAAAAAGAATATGAAAAAATTCTACCTAATGAAGAACAAATCAATGCAGAACAAATCTTCTCATCAAATACTAGTCACCCCTTGCCTTCCATGACTGATCTTCTTCATCAAGGTTTTTAGTATCATCTCAACTACCTCTCTTTCTTTATTATATGTATCTCATTTTTTGTTATGAAGCTATTATATGAACATCTGCTTGTATAGACTATATGTTGAGTTAAACTTCCTCGAATCTTCAAGAGAACATAGATGGAAATGGAGGTGATGATAATGTCCTGATGATCCGTACACAATTAGGGAAATAAGTTGTTTTGGAACAGTGGTCTATTGTAAAAACTATGTTTATTCATTGTGACGACAATGGAGTTTATCAGTCGGGTATGCATATTTTCGAATTTGGGTTCCTAATACATTTAATTTAGCTTTGATTGTTCTGTAATGTTTGCCCATTAGGTGAAATGCTTAGTACGTGCAGTTCATCTAATATCGTCACATATACTGCATCTGAAAAATCGATCACTGTATCTTTTGCAAATTTATTTAAAGCAAAGAAGTTGTTGGAGAGGGTGTCAATTCACCAAATCCTGAGGGAAGATTTTTAACTATTCAATTGATGGCTTGGAACATGCAAGAAGACTTCTTGGGAATCCAAATATTGGAAACTCTTTTACCTTTTCTACCAACTTTAATGTTACTTAGAAATCAAAAAAATAATTATTTATTTTCCTTTTTAGTGGAATATTAGAGGTGAAACTTTATTTATGATTTTGTCTGCAAGAAGTCTTGAACTTCTATTTAACATCTTGTAGTACTTATATACCATATATCATTATATTATATTGCTTATCATATTTTAATACTCATATGCATTATTTTTTTATTGTCAATAAATATTTATAATTAAGAATAGTAGCAAACTTAAATTTATGATATTTTGATTTTATGAACATTAAAATTGTAGATATGTTTATCTTTTTATATCCAAAAAATAATTGTTTTTTAAAATTTAAATTACCCATCATGCATGTGTTTTTCAACAATGTTTAGACCAACTCCAACACATCTCCAAAATGGAGGAAAAATCAACTCCAATCCACCAGCAATTTTTCCTCTATTTTGGAGAGATGCTACAATGCCACATTATTGTTTATGCTTTTCTTTTCTTTTTTTCCAATTTTCCAGATCTTTTTTTTCTCTTTCAACCTTTTCTTTCTTTTTTCATTCATTCATTCTTTTTTAATTCTTTCATTCTTTATTTTTTATTTAAACAATATTCTAATATTTTGATTATATGTTTATTTAAGTAATTATAACTTGATATTAATTTTAAGGTTTAGTCTTATGTTTATAAATATTTTCATTATATGTTTATAACTTTATAATTATTTACTTATGAATAAATATTTTAAATAAATAATTTAAAAATATCCATTAGAAAACATCAAATAATTAAACCATAGATACATCATTAGAAAACATCAAATAACTAAACCATAAATACATTGATATTAATAGTCGAATAACATAATAAATTACAAACCAAGATAAACTAAATTAAAACACACATACATAAATATTAATAGTAAAACAGTGGAACTAAATTAATGAAAAGATAAGCAAAATATAATTAACTATTAATACAGAATCAAAAATTTTAATAAACTGTGCCATTTTTTTGGTGTAATGAATATCCTATGCCTTTTTTATGTCAAAATGTTTTTATTTATGAAATTCAATAAAATTTGATGTTTAATATTATGTAATTATATTGTCAATTAATATATTTAAATAATACAAAATAGTGCAATATATCTCATATATTATTTCATTTAGTATTATCAAATAACAAATTATATTTTAATAGAAATCTTATTATTTCTTTAGTGACAATTACATAAAACGTCGCAAATACATTAACTTTCTGCAACGGATGGACAATTTGTCACCAAAAGTTTACTTTTAGCACGATTTCTAAATCGTCACCAAAAATTCCGTCGCCAATAACCTGTTTTGTTGTAGTGGAATACGTCATTACATCAATTAACTTCCAATTTGCTTCACAAAATACATGTGTAGAATATAACATACAATACGGCGATGAGAGAAAGAAGTAGAACCGCTATTTACAAGGATAGGAATATTGCTAAAAATTCCTTTGGTACTAAGAAAATCAATACATTACCAATTTGTCAAAGCTCAAAAATATCCATGGATAGACAATTATTCTTCTCATAAAGTTTTGTATTAATTTGCTCATCAAGGAAACATGTACTGAAAAGCAAAATTTTATTTGACAAAGCCAGCTTAGTTAGCCCATTCTAGTCTATCTAACAAATGTCACATACAAAATGGCATCTCAAAAGGACGCACAAGAGATTTAGTAAGTAGGAATTGGACACATATATGAACAGCAGGAAACTTCCTTCAATGTTACCATTTGCTAAGCTTTTTTTCGTATAAACAAATGTCATAAAAAGGGAGACCAGACGTTAGGTAAAGTGAAAGAGAATATGGTTCTGTCACGTCCACTATGCTTTATCGTTATTTTATTTTGTTAATTACTAATTTTTCCATTTTTTGTTTCTTTTCTTTGCATAACAAGCCAAGCAATAATGACAGCGATTCCCACTTGCACTAGCGAAAGATGAGAAAGAAAATGGGCACAATTGGAGGTGTTGGATTGTCTAGTAGAGAGGCTCTTATCATCTTCTCACAATAAAAAAAGTGCACAAACAATACATGTATGTTGGATGTATTGTTGGATATCTAGTAGGAGAGGCTGTGCTTTGTTTTCCGTATAAAGAAACAATGCAGTCCAAGCTTACATAGGCATATGACACATATAGGTAAAGAAGAAGAAGAAGAAACCAAAACCCACGATAAATATACATGATTCGCTGGTTTTGCTCAATATGAGCCTCCCCATTTGGTACTCTAATGGCCTTTTCTTCCACTTGGAGTCTCTGCGACTTCTGTTATCCACCAAACAGGATTATCATGTAATGTAAGTGGAACTACTATGACAACTTTTTTTTTAACAATTATTTTCTTCAATACCAATGCGAATTTTCTAACAAGTAGAATAAGTATACTCTATACTTGTCTCTTTGAAGATTTTGTGTATCAAAAAGTCTATAATAATCTGAGACTACCTTTGAAATAATTTCTGCTGCTTGATTATGAGTTTAAGAGAAAAAAGTAAGAATATATATACGAGTTAATAAGATTCTCAAGAGAAAAAATAAGAATTATGCCCATGAGTCAAAAGAGGTAAAGAGGCGTTTGTTGTCTTGTTAATCATACCTGCAACTAATAATCAGCTCACGTTTGCATCAAATAATTTATTTAAAAGTATTGAAAGAAAAGAAGTAATAATATGAGAGACGGGTACACACTACAGACATTAGTTAAAGTTAAAGGGTACAAGTCCCAACAAGCTTTCAGCTGCAATCATGTGTGAGTAGAAAGGGTGTTTTTATTAGGCCTTGAAACGGCTTATCATTTCACTTGGAATCTCTGTTCGCAACTTGCCTTGCAATCTTGCAGTAAGCAGACTTGCAGGTGTACATGTGAATGTACCACTTCCAAGAACATGAACTGGCTTCCTTCTACTCATTTTAAATAGATATATGAATTTGATCTTGTCACTTGTTAGTCATTTTAAGTGTTCGTTTTCTCGAGTATGTCACTCGTTATGTATGTATGATACAATTGATATTCAGACAAATCATAAGTAATTTAAAAAGGTAGAGAAAGATGTTTTAAAAATTGGTGTATTGTACAAATGTTTGTAGGATTTTTATCTAAACTAAAGATAGAGATTTTTGACATTTCTTCATATTGAGGAATTAACCTTAACAGTAAGTTTTTTTCTCGGACTTATACATTTTACTCTTAAACACCCTTGCATAAAATGATTAAAGTTGAACGAGAAAAAAAAATTTAAAATACGTGCAAGCAAAAATATAATAGCAGGAACAATAGTCAATAAAAATTTCGCCAATATGTTGGATTTGGGAACGTTTAATAGTATGCAGCCTTACTTCTAACTAGAAAAAAAGTTATTTTCAAATGATCCACATAAAAAAGGAGAAAATAAAATAAAATAAAATAATTAAAATTAAAACATAAAATTACAAATTACAAATAAATAAATAGATAAACTAATTTAACTATTATTACTACTACAACAACTACTGCTACTACTACTATTATCACGAGTACTATTACTACTACAACAACAACAACAACAACAACTATTATTATTACTATTGTTACTACTACTATTACCATTACCACTACTACTATCATTACTACTATTACCACTGTTGTCACTACTATAACTACGACTACTGCCACTACGATTACTGTTATTACTACTACTACTATTGTTATTACTACTGTTGCTACTACTATTATTGTTACACCACCGCCACCACCGCCACTATTGCTACGACCACTACTACCATTATTATTACGACTACGACTACTACTACTACAATTTCTCCTCCTCCTCCTACTATTACTGCTATTACCATTAATACTACTACAACTCCTCCTCCTCCTACTACTGTTACTGCTATTACCACTATTTCCACTACCACACTACTATTACTATTATGACGACTACTACTACTAATACTACAACAACAACAACCACTATTTATTAGTATTACTATCACTACTACTACTACTATTACTTCTATTATCACTACTGTTGCTGCTACTATTACTACTATTGTTGCTACTACTAAATCAAGCTCGAGAACAAAAGCAAGCTTAGACTAAATTTTTAAGACGTAAGTACTTACAAGTTTAGGCTAACTATAAGTGGAAAGAGTTAAAAGACTAATAGGAACTACAAGGAACTTTTTACAAATGATCTTTTATCTGAACCATAATTCACTAAAGTTTTTCTATTGCGGGTCATGTCTTTGGTAAGTTTTAACATTGTCATATCATTCTTGATTACATCCTCTCAATTCCTTTTAGGCCGCTATTTTTTTTCTCTTACAATCTCTAAGTATGATTGTCTCACATCTTTTTACTGGAGCATTTAAGTGTTTCCTCTTAACTTGTACAAATCACCTAAGCCTTGTTTCTCTTAATTTGTCAATAATATTAGTTACTTTTAATTTGTCTTTTACTATTACATTATTGATCTTGTCTCTTCTAGTAAGGTTGTACATCCAATAAAGTATTCTTATCTCCATCACCAAATTTCAAAATAGTCATGAATCAAACAAAGTAAATGCACGATAATATGTAAGCATTCATTAAAACGAATTTCAAGTAGACTAGTTTTGTTGGAGACACAACTAGATATAGCTTCATGGAAGGTGGATTCCCCGATCTTGTGCCACTAGACCGCAATAGAACCATTCCCCAAAGGGAAAAAAAAAAGTATGTTCTTTTGATTAAAAGCTTGATAATGGAGAGCAACTTCAGTTGAATGAATGGTGCAGACAAAGGAAAAAGGTAAGTGGGAATTGCATTGCGTGATTTGTCACTTATTGGACCGCTATATATAAATATAAAAGGCAAAGGGTATTGCTGTTGCATGCATGGCCTCCTTTCGGCTATTTTGGACCTTTTGGTCTTTGCTTACATAAGCTGAAGATCTTTTATCAGATATATAGGATGCTAAATACATAACGATAGGAACAAGTCGGTCCAGAGCCTAAACTTTGCGAGATGAGAAAGAAAAAGGGTCTATCTCTGACCGAAAAAGGGTTTATCTCTGACCCCGGTCGATTCAAATATAGTTTAATTTTTAGTATTTTTCCTAAAATTTGAAGGTTTTTAATTTAAAATTACACAAATAAAATTAGATAAAAGGCAATATTACTTTTGTAATAATTTTAAATTAATTTCTAATTTTGTGATTCTTAAAAATGACACTTTCAAAATGAATTCTCTTAATATTTTATCATACAAAATTTTCCCTTTCATGTAAAGATGGTCGTCGCTTTGAAGTGGGACATCCAAAGCTGTCGATACGACCACCATAAGGCTAAAGTTATTGGTGACACGTTTATGTTTAAAAACGAAATCATAATTTAATAATAAGACATTAATTGATGACAAACTCTTTAAATTAATGATCGAACAATAATAAGAGTTCTTGACCAACGTACCATGGCACAACATAGGTCAGGAGAAGAAACATTTACTTTTTGGTAGGGAATAAAGATTTTGCCGCTCAGGAGGTAGTCAGAGCATAAACACATGACATTTTGCATTTTAATGCAAAAAAATAGTTCATAAAATATTTATTGAATTATTTATAATATATTTTTAACGTTTGACTTTTCCTTATAATTTTTATATTTTAAAAACTAACAATTAGTCATGAATTGTTGTTTAATTACCACATATCTTTTTCGTTATATTTTATTAATTTTTGTTTATTTATAATTTTAAAATTTCATCATGGTAAAATTTTCATGTTATATCATTTTAAATTAAAAATCAATAACTAATAAAATAAAACAATAAGAGTTATTTAATAGTTAAAAATATTATAAGAAAATAAAAATTAAAATATGATAGTTAATATGTAAAAAATTAATCATAAAGTGTCTCATTATATTGAATCATAACTAATTTATACTTTAGGAAGCCACATTTAGGATTATGAATGTCCATCAAACCTCCATACGTATATTAAGCAATGTCCCTTTGGGATTGACATTAAAATTTAAAAAAGAAAATTAGTTAAACCCAGTTTGAGGTCATGGATTTAGATTACTTGTTCCCGATACTCTATTCCTATCTTGCTTTATGAGCATTCATCTATTTTTTTAAATGGATCTCATTTATTAGATTAAGATTGATTTTAAATGTAAACACAAGACTTTAAAAGGATTAAAATTTAAAAAGAAAATTAGTAAAACCCAGTATGAGGTTATGGATTCAAATCACTTATCCTCGTTATCTTGTTCTACGAGCATTTATTTATTTATTTTTATGAGTCTCATTTATTAGATTGAGATTGATTTTAAATGTAATCACAAAATTTTAAAAATATTAAAATTTTAAAAAGAAAATTAGTAAAACCCAATTTACTGTCATAAATTTAAATTATTTGTTCTCGTTATTATATTTCTATCTTATTTTATGAACATCAACCTATTTATTTTTATAAATATCATTTATTAAATAAATGAAAGCTTGTGATAATAATTTAATTTTATAAGTCTCGTTTATTAGATTGATGGATGGATGCCCGTGATAATAATTTATTTTTATAATTCTCGTTTATTAGATTGATGGATGCAGTGATAATAATGATAACGTGAGCTCTTACCTCAATTCAAACCGGTTTCGAGTGGGTCCAATGACCCCAAGCCTTCGGAAAATCTGGGCAGATTGGGTTGTCGGATGTGACTTTCATCCGGACAACAACAAGGTCACGGGTTTCCAGAAGCTCCGGACCATGTCATGAAAACTTAGTTTTGACTGATTTGGCATCTTACATGCACCCGGTAATTTTGTAGATGACCTGGAAAAAGGTGTATTTAGAAAATTTTTATAAATATTTTAAAATTAAAAAATTATAATTATTCATTAAAGCATAACATTTGGAAATACATTATAGGTTGAGCAATACAGCTTAGCTGTCCAATCAATGGACGTTGGACACACACGAAAAAGCAAAACATGTCTTTGTTGGAACAAATTTCATCTTTATCTAAAAGTAATGGCTTTCCAAGTACGTCAGCAAGGTGGCCTTCCTTTTAGATATACTTTCCTAGAATAAAGAAATTATAATTTCTCCAGCCAAGAAAAATTAAAGGAGAGGATTCTTCCCCTTTACGAGGGAGACCGTAGCATGGCAAGCAGCCCTTTTTACTGAAACAACCATCTTTATTAGTACTGTACTCTCAATCTCCACGAGATCTCCTCTCCCCATCATTACATTGATTGGATATCCTACACTGTAAAAATATTTAAAATTTAATCTGTAAAAATCTTGAAATAATGTTTTGGATGTGTTATATAATTGTTTAAAATAAATAAAATTAGATTATCGCATCCCCATCAGCGGTGATTGTGGACCTGCCGGGTTTAGTCACGTAAAAGTCAGGCTCAGGCAGACCCACCGCGTACGGGCTATTGGTAGCCAGCTGCATGCGGAGAAAGAATCAGAGTATATCCCTATTCCCTAATCATAGGAATTGTGAGTTGCTTCCACGTAGTGAGTGAGTGAGGCAGGCTAAGGTAGGGTTAGGGTCACTACATCTTTTTCGATTGGTAAATGGTGATCGATCGAATTACAATTTACAGATACAGATCCTGTCGGTCTCAGTTAAATATTCCCACGATCAGACTTCTGAGGGCTGGTCTGTTCCTTTCAAACTTTATCCTCCAGACTGTTTTCCAATCATGAATAATTCTGATGCCCTTTATCTCGCTGTCGGACCTCGTTTTTATGCATAAATATCAGTTTCCTGTGCATTTTTGGCCGTTCAATGCCAAAACATATATTCCATAATACATTATCCGGTAGTTTTTAATTCAAATTTTTTATGGAAAATGTGGTTAATCTCTTCCCTTACTAATTAGTAGTTCAATAACTAAATCATAATTACATTAAACTAATACAAGGGACCCAAGAGAGTTATTTTTAATCATCTCAAAATAATTACCAATAAAAATTAAATAGTGAAATGTTAATTTAGTAGTATCCAATAACGTAAGCATAATTGACCAATCTCGTTAAATTTTGATATTCTTTTTTTGTCTACTTAGTACCTATTATCGGGTATAGTTGTAAGGAATTATTGTGTTATTAAATTACATATATAGATATTGAATTTTAAATGAGACCATTTATGACATTTTTAGTTTTTTCTATAAATTTACTTTGTGATATTTTTCAGTACAATCAATCACACCCTATTCACCTGTACAATAGTGCTCGAAGTGAATTTATTATAATCGGTGAAAATTAACTCGAATTCTGCGCTTATTTCAATATTATTTCTGATTCGGCACATTAAGGTACTTAGCGACTAATTTATAAGGAATATTCTTCCTAGGCGTGTACACGTCGTCTAATGTTTTGTCAATTAACAATATTTAATACGATTTCCGTACATGGAATTTCAACCATGGAAACGGTCATTCAAAAAGATTGTATTGCAGATAAAGAAAAAAGCATTGAAGGCGTCCAATTTACGGGATGCTTTAAGCCTAAAGAAGAAGGTGTGCTTTGTCCATAAAGACATCATATTCGGTTCCACCCCATTGAGCTTAGTTTTAATTTTGTATTAGGATTTGAATATTCTCAACCCAGATTTCATAATCATAATCAGAGAACAAATCTTTCATCGGATTTTCATCCCTAGTACCGTACCAATATTAAGTCTAACAATCTTTCATCAAGTTTACCCTTTTCCTCCCTTTTAGAAACGTTTATTCTTGTTTGCTGACGTTAGAGAACAAACTCACCACTTAAAACGAACTTCACAGCTTCTTCTCAGTGCTTTCGAGCATATCTTAAAAACAAGGTCGAGCTTTCTTAGTGATGGAACATTCTTCACATAAGCATATCCTTGAGAAAAATGTACTGAAAAGTAAATGTTCAAGCGCAACAAATACATTAGTGGTTTTCTAATAGTAATTAACATAAGAACATACACATGGGCTTGTCTCGATGGGTGTGCAGTTGGGCATGCAAGGGAATATGTATTAAGTTACTGTTCATATGGGTTTGTAATATATATAATTTCATATTGAAAAAATAAAAAATTTATAAATAGATTTAAGTTTAAATTTATTTATTTAAGTGTAATTAAATTTAAATTCAACTTTAAGCATATTAAATTATTTTCAAATTTGGACCTGGAGTATTAAAAAAACTAAACCCTAATTAATGCGATCCATTGTAATTGCATATATGTGTGTGTATATATATATATAATATGAAAAAGTGAAGAGCAAAAGTTGCATGGAGGGGAAAGTGGCAGATCATACGTTATTAGATTTTGTTCTTCTTTACATGATATCCATATTCCAATTATATATGTTGATCTAAAGTGGAATGATAATGCTCAATCTAATTGCACGACACACTGTACTTAATAGTTTTGGTCGTACTAACTAATTCGAGCTGGATTATGCCATCGAGCTCCACAGCCAGCCAGCCACAGGTAAACAAGCAGGTGGCCGACACTAGGCATGAATGCCTTCTCAAAAGGTAATGAATAGTCTTTCACTATTTCCCTTTTTCTAAACATTGAAACACATTTCTTAATTAAAAATTTCAAAACTCTTCTGTTTGGATGATTAGACGTGAATTTACAAAAGCACTAGATGGAACAGAACATTGGTTTGGCTATCTAGCAACATTCAAGCACTATCCACAGAATTTTAGGCGTGTTTAACCAAAAGAAGAGTAATTATTAGACACAGAGCACCTTCTTTAACCAAAAGAACAGTGATATGAAACATGATGGGGTTGGACATTGTCCACCATTTGTACGAACTAGACACGTAACTGCTAGCCTGCAGAAACGTGCCCAAGTAGAAGAGACATCATTTCGTTCTTTCTGAGCATTTGGGTTTCATTTTAAGTACGTCCCTTCCATTTTCTGTTCTATTTGCCTTCCCTTTATGAGGGTCCATGAACAGAAAAGCAAAATGTGAATTGTTAATTCATGTACATACTACTCTCTATTCCAAAAAATAACCCAAGTACTGTCTGCTCTTACTTTGCAGATGCAAAACCTTGTGTTTCAAGCCCAAAACAAGCACCCTGTTCTTAAGTTTCTACAACAGCAACAGCCCAGTTTCTTACATTATCCTGGACAATTTATAAAATTTTCTCAATTATAAAATATATGTTTAATTCCAACATAGCTTATATGTCATGACCAACATATATAATTCAACCATATAAAAATGTGGGGTTGACATTGTTTTTTAATACGATAACTTCCATTCTGACATGCTTAAGGAAAAAAAAAAGAAAAGAAAAGCAAAGCTTACTCAACCTGAACAATATTAAACATACCATTATCTACATAGAAGTTAAGGGATTAAACGGCTATGTTCTGCCAAAGTTGTTGGGTCAAATTTCTTCTCGTGATACATACTTTGGTTAAACGGTCAAGAAAGCCAAAGGTGGTGCTGTGTCTGCATAGAATGCAGAGGCTTTGTGTATTGACCAAGTTAAGATTGCGTAATATTCTGGTTTCTGCTGTGTAATCATAGTTAATTGACGTTTGTGATTGAGTCGTCTCTATATTTTTGTATTGCCAAGAAATTAATTATGCGATAAATATTATGTGATATTGTCTAAATTTTTCTTTTATATTTATCGTTTTAAATTTGATTTATATGTATCTAATACGATAAATAAATTTGATTTGTATGAATAGGTCACCCCTGGATCAATAATGTTAACGATTCAACACCGAGTTGATGCTTTAGGTACGCTCGTCAAAGGGTTCCATAGAACCATTCCTCCTTTTCTGCGCCCTCTTCGAAATAATTGAATCCACACTTTGTTTTAAAGTCAAATTTTGATACCATTCATAAAAATATAGAGTTAATTTTTGAAGTATTTACGTAAACTTGAAATTTGTTATTTGAACACCAAAAACTAATATCTTAATTAGACAGACTAATTAAACTACCTATCAGCCTAACAATACATTTGAAAATTATCTTTCTATTAATTAAGAGTAAAGTTGCGTACTATTAGACTTATCTAAATCTAACATATCAACAAGATTTTCTACTAAGGAGGTGTTTGACATTTTCATGAGATATCTTCATTATGGACCTAGCGAGGGAACATATTTATAGACTTTGACATCACACTTCAGCCCAAAATATTAAGGCATTAAATGTATGAGTTCTTTTCACTTATATGTCTTTCATTAGTTTCATCTATTTTTAATGTGAGATTTTCATTCACACTTGACATCCCAACAAATTTTCTTTCAAGTGTGAACTTCTACATTAGAATTAGACTTTTCTTTGAGCAAAAGCCTTTTTTTTTTCTGTTTTTTTCTTAACAACTCGAATATATGATATTACCAAGAATCTTTTTACTTTACTAGTCTGCGCTCACTAAGAGTCTTCTTGTTTTTCTTTATAGGGAGGCAACCACGAGATCTAACTATCGTCTTCATATTCATCCCTTATGAAATCATCGTCTCTGATATCACTTGTTGAATCTGAGGAGCTCACTTTTATGAGAGATCTTCATTTAGACCTAATGAGGGAACATACTTATAGACTTTGATATTATATTTCAACCTAAAACTTTAAGACGTTAAATTTATAGGTTATTTTTGCTTATATATTATTTACTATTTATATCTCTTCTTATCGTAAGATTTTTACTCACATTTGACATTCTCATGTAAAATAAACTGACAATACTAGCGGAGAGATATAAAAAAGTGCCAAATTATTACAAAATTTGTTGAGAAAGCCGATGTTGCAAATGATAATCAATGTCATTGAGTAATTGGAAGAATATTCAGTCAAAACTTGGTACGAAGATTTAATGCGCAAGTAGTGTTACAAGTTGCGCCCATAGAAATGAATTGAGTCCTCGATAAAGTAGTGCATGAGACACGTACACGTCCACGTATATATCCAAACCAGCAAACTACGTACGGTGTGGTTCTTGTTTAAAGTAAACCACAGCCACATATCTCAGCGATGACTTCTCCTTTCATTACCGTTTCCTTTCGTACTTGTAAAGGTTCAAGCCTCAATGCCCTTAATTCAGCGGCAGAGTAAATGCATTTTTGAAAAGTGAAGATGTTTCCTCGATGTACTCGAAAAAGTGTTGAGCGTTATAATTAATATATAATCCTAAATTTATTATTATTATTATTTATTAAAACGCATTATAAGTATATTAAAATAACATCAAGAGTCACGTATTTTTTTAATGTAAACCAAACATAAACTAATTAATCAAATTTAGACCTTTGAATATGAGAATTATAAAACAATATTTGACTACCGAACCTAATGTGAACTACGTCCTCCATATCAAATCCTATATAAACAAATCGATTCTCACATTTCCTTATTCACTTCGATAAAGAGTTAAGAGAGAAGTAGAGGTGTAAAAATATATTTCACATTGCTAAGAGATAACGTATATGATATGAATGACTGTTTTATATCCATAATCACCATTGATGAGCTAAACTTTACCAACTACTATTTGTCAAAACGTACACCTAGCTAGCTAGTTCATACATAAGCAATTAACGTGATTAACTCCTTGTATTTAGTCAAAGAACATTAGTTACGCAATTAAAGTAGTTAGTTAAATACCGTTGGAATTCATCACTCAAAGACACCTTACCTTTTTTACGAGTTCAACTCTTAGTTTAAGAATGTAATAGGAACCTAGAACTTGTTGATTCCATCTCCACGATCGCCGTATTGCTCTCCTTTTTTCTTGGGATTGAAACAAACTTCACGTCGTTTGGTTTAAGTAAACAATGAATAGTGTAGAGAAAATTATTAATTATGTGACAGACAGCCATGAAATGCGTGGGGCGGCCCTGTAAGGCACATGAGTTGGTGTATCCTGGCACGAACCTCGCAAGCATTCACGATCTAGGAGCGAAACAAATATAAAAAACTCCATTGATCATTAAGGGAAGGTCAAAGCCTACTTTATAGAGCCTGATTCAGATTAATATGATTCAGCTTGAAGAATGCCATTCCTTTGTGGGTTATTTAACTTATGTATGTGCTTTAAATTAGCTATTGTATACATAAATTACAATTCACTTCATTTTCAAAAGAAATAACGAGTCAAAACTAGAAATATTAATAATTTATAAATATTATTTGAATTGGATTAAAGGTTTAGTTGTTAATCTTTGATTGGTTCATTAAATTATTAAAATAAAAATTAAAGATTATTATTAAAATATTTATAAAAAATAAAGTCAAAAGCCTACACCTGGAAGGTAGATGCATAAGAACACCGCCTCTTACTGCAAGAGAGGCCAGACCAGACCCATCATTCCTTCCAGTTCATTCATTGGCCAAAACCTGAAAGTCTTCCATTTAGTATCTTTCTTTTTAATTTCCACTTTCAAAATCTAATTAATTCCATCTCTCTCAACTTCCGTGTGTTGACTTACATCGGCATGAACACCAGTTTGCACCCTTCATCTGCTCTTATCTCTACGTATAAAAAACCGTTCCCTTCTTTCTCCTTCTCCCACAAAGCCCTTTCCTCCAGGATCAACTCTCTTTACGAGTCCATGCTATAAACGACATATACTGATTCAAGTGAGTCCAGTCTTCAGCTTTTTATGTTGTTGCTTAAACCTCTTCAACTTTCATAGGACAAGCATTGGATCTTGTATTATTGGAGTGTAGTTTGTTTCTTGAAAATGGAAGACGTCGATGTTCCTTGTCATTTTCTTTGCCCGATTTCCCTGCAACTCATGAAAGATCCAGTTACTATCTCAACTGGTATTACCTACGACAGAGAGAGCATAGAGGAGTGGCTGTTTTCATGCAAGAACAAGACATGCCCCGTCACCAAACAAGTCTTGCACGATGAAGATCTAACTCCAAACCACAATCTTCGTCGCTTGATCCAATCATGGTGCACTCTCAATGCCTCCCTCGGAGTCGAGCCAATCCCAACCCCGAAAGCTCCTATTGACAAAACCCAGATCGCGAAACTCATTAGCGATGGTAAGAGATTTCCACATCTTCAGATGAAATGCTTGAGTCGTCTCAGGTCAATAACCCTTGAAAGTGATAGGAACAGAAGCTGTTTAGAGGCAGCTGGTGCAGTTGATTTCTTGGTTTCAATTATAAAGAACGGTAGCATCAGTTCACCTGAAGTGGCAGCCTTCGATTATGGGACGTCGTCAACGGATTTGACAAGATTAAGCGACGAGGCGTTGAGTACTCTTTATCATCTCAAAATCTCAGAAAGTCAAAACAAGGCACTCATTTCTAAAGATGGAGGCTTTGTTGAATCGTTACTACAAGTTCTTAAACGTGGTAACTATCAATCTAGAGCATATTCAATAATGTTGTTGAAGTCATTATATGAAGTGGCCGATCCGATCCAGTTGGTAAGTGTTGGAAGAGAATTCTTCTTCGAAATAGTAAGTGTATTGCATGATCAGGTCTCGCAGCAAGCAACAAAGGCTGCATTGAAGCTGCTTGTGGAGATATGTCCATGGGGAAGAAACCGAGTCAAAGCTGTGGAATGTGGTGCGGTTTTCTTCTTAATCCAAATCCTCCTGGAAACATCGGAGAAGAGAGAGTGTGAACTTACATTAACAGTTCTGGATCTGCTTTGCCGCTGTGCAGACGGGAGAGCAGAGTTGTTGAAGCATGAGGCTGGACTTGCTATTGTTTCAAAGAGAATACTTAGGGTTTCTTATGTGGCCAGTGATAGGGCAGTGAAAATCCTGTGCTCTGTCTGCAAATACTCAGCTTCTAATAGGGTTCTCCAAGAAATGTTGCAGGTTGGTGCTGTGGCCAAGTTGTGTTTGGTGTTGCTAGTGGATAGTAGGCTCAGGAGCAAGGAAAGAGCCAGAGACATCCTTAGGTTGCATACTAGGGCTTGGAGTAACTCTCCTTGTATTCCACTTCATTTGATGTCTTCTTATCCATCTTCCTAGTCAAACTCTAGCCATTTCTGGTGTATATAAGTAACGAGGGAAATGGTTAATTTGACCATTAGTGGGATATGGAGATGTTGTCCAAGAACTGCAGTCTCCAAGTTATGGGTATAAGGTTTTCACTTCTTTTGGATGCTTTTTTTCTGCAAATTATACACAAACTTTTGACACTAAAACCTACTTCTTCTTGTACCTTTGGGACATCCGATAAAATTGGATACAGACAAGATTAGCATGCTCTCGCGCAAGGATGAGACGCACAAATCGAGAAATCCTACTTGTTGCTGCTCATTTGAATTTTCTTGGGGTCAAGATCTGTAATCTGTAATACATTTCCAGGAATCCATGCGACCACAGAGACATGTTAAGGTTGAAAATAATCTGAAACGACTGTTGCATCCTAGTGCATCACTACATATTATTGAACTTTTTCGAACCACGCATTTTAACTATTAAACTTCTTCAAACTACGCATTTTAACTAACTCTTAGTCTCTTACATGTTATTGTTGGAGTAATTTTGATATATATTGATTTGCAGATGTATCATAGAAAGGTGGATCAAAATAATTCTCAAGAAATTTCAAAGTTACACAATAGTTCTACAGGCTCTACCAATTGTTTAGATAGGTATCACATCATTTGCCGTTTAGAATCTTATTAAGATTTGCATTATCGTAGTCGTAGATGTGGACAGCAGTCCAGAAACTAGAATAACACGCGCTGCTTCCCGGCCGCCAACCCCTAATCCTATTTTCCAGTACTATGCTGTTAACCATTCAGAGATTAGCATAATGGCTAAGGTTCGTGATTGGACTTCGGGTCAAGATTAGACGGCTACTAGTAGGTGATCAAATAAACATCAATTAGAAAATGTTTTCTTTTCCCTGTCTTCTTCTCCTAACGTTAGATAGACGTGGGGCTTCGCAGGTTTGGCGGGAGATAATGGCAACTTGGCATTTTGTGCGCCAAGGTCTGTAATAGATAGTGGGCAATGGAAGACGTATTTGTTTTTAGTTAGATAATTGAGTGGCAGATTAGGGGCCTCTAATATTAGTGGCAACCATTCCCATTATTGCCAGCGTTCGCTATTGTTAGAAATAAATGAACAGATCATACAACACAACCACAAATATTATGCATCCAGGATCGAATTGTATGCGTAGACAAACGAAACATACATACTTGATGATTCGTTATAATTCTACCAGTTAAAGCACTGTTACTGCCTTCTCTTGCTTTTTCAGAAGTCTTTCTATTTCTTAAACAAGTTTTCGTTTTTCACAGATCGATTCATCTGTGTTTGTCTGTGGTGTTTTTA
>JAOTAX010000197.1:4752202-4776303 GCA_025629825.1 Erythroxylum guanchezii
TTTTTTTAATAAAAAACCTTTCTAATTAATTAGAAACTCATTTCTAATATTTAAATATGAATAATTGAACTAATCAATTTTATTCTGGTTTGATTAGAAACTAATTTAATTAACTTAATTAGTTAGTATAAATTAGAAAACTAATTTCTAATTCTTTATATTATATGTATAATTCGTTATAGCCATTAGTGTTATACCACAAAGATATATATACATTTGTAGATATATTATATATATATATGCATCTGAAACTAACAAAAACCATTATTTAGTTTTTGTCTTATTATACACGTTGTACAATACTAAGAAGCACTTGTCAATTGTCATTGAATGAAAGTGAAAGGCCACGTGCCTTGGTATTAAATAAAACCAGAAAGGCCACGTGCCTTTTCAAGAAGAAGTTGTCTTCTTCTTCCTGCGTTTCTCTGCTTCTTGGTGTTTCTGCAATTTTTTTTATTATATATATATATATATATCTTTCATGTTATACAACCCATCAACCTTCGATGTCCTCTCCATCGACTTACATTCATGGGTGTGTGAGTATACACCCAACGGTGTTGCACGGTAGTGACGGTAAATCAGTGGCGTCACCAACCCATCATAACCAGCGGCAAAACGCCGTTGGTTTTACCATTGTTAATTTACATATGTGAGAGGCTTGAAACCAGAAGAGTAAGAACATACACATACGCAGATACAATATAGATACACAAACCCTCAAGACAAAAAACTCTTGTTAGTTCAGTAAATACCAGTCCAGTATATACACAGGCAGACGCAAATCGTATGGAATTTTTTATTTTTAATCATGGAACAAACAGTATATTGATCCAACAAACTATAATATAAAATTCACATATGCAAACTTAAGAACGGTAGACAACGAGGGAGTTCAAAACAATTTCCCAGAAACCGTATAAAAACTTGGTCAATTAGAATAGTCACAAATGGCTTTGGAAAAACAGAGTATCACAAAACAGAGTCATCTTCCCAAACGCATGCATATAACATAAATAAATATTTAACCATGGCTCTGATACCAATGTTAGAAATAAATGAACAGATCATACAACACAACCACAAAGATCATGCATCCAGGATCGAATTGTATGCGTAGACAAACGAAACATACATACTTGATGATTCGTTATAATTCCACCAGTTAAAGCACTGTTACTGCCTTCTCTTGCTTTTCCAGAAGTCTTTCTATTTCTTAAACAAGTTTTCGTTTTTCACAGATCGATTCATCTGTGTTTGTCTGTGGTGTTTTTAATTGCTACACCGTTAACTACCTTTGGTAGTTATGTAAGGGACAATGACTTTAACACCCCTCATGGGTGTATATAATTCATTAGCTATGCTACCCTACCCTTAACGAGTACACAGATGAGCACGGGTACTGAAATTGGCAGTTCTTCCAACAATTTCTGCCTTCCACAGTCTGTATGATAATTGCGTCAATATGTCCTCATTGTGGGGTAGAGGACAAGTTGACGTGGGGGCATACTTCCCATCAGGGCTTCACAGTGGCTTCGGCGTATTATTTAACAGAGAATAGAAACCTGGACGCCTCGAGTAGGCTTTGGGAGATAATATGAAAATGGACAGGCCTCAATGAATCCGATTTTTCCTTTGGCTTCTGTCTCAACGGAAACTCCTGACCAATCAACAACGTATAGCAAGACATATTTCGGTTAATAGTAGCTGTCATTCTTGTGGGAAAGAAGCGACAATCTTACATGCAATCCACGATTGTCCTAAGGTCCAGACCTTCTGGAGAAATTTTTCCCCCGAGGAGGTGAATATGGGGGTTTTTCAACAAGAAGTGGGGAGTTGGCTCATTACCAACCTTCTGATTAAGAAGTCTTGGCAGTAGGTAGAGTGTGTCACCATTTTTTGCGTGGTTTGCTGGTTCATATGGCA
This sequence comes from Erythroxylum guanchezii, assembly GCA_025629825.1. Classification (NCBI taxonomy): domain Eukaryota; kingdom Viridiplantae; phylum Streptophyta; class Magnoliopsida; order Malpighiales; family Erythroxylaceae; genus Erythroxylum; species Erythroxylum guanchezii. Next base: position 4,754,129 of record JAOTAX010000197.1, read on the forward strand.
ATAGAGAAATAAAGCATCTTTGAGAGCGACTTTCTCTAGCCAGCAGACGGCATTCTTATCGTGCAGAATTACGTCGACTGGATACTACGAGCTAGGGTGATGGAAAGCCGAGTGTTTATGAAACAGGAGCTAACCATACGTAATCTAGTACGTTGGACTAACCCACCCAACGGCTGGATTAAACTAAACACGTACAAGGTAGTAAAACGCGGATCTAACAGAACCACCGCAGGAGGTTTGCTGAGAGAGGGGTGATGTTGTGGGGGTTTTCTTCAAAATTTAAGCGTGGGTTCGCCTTTGTCAGCTGAATTATGGATAGTATACTTAGAAATTTCCCTGACTTGAGATTTGGTTTATCGACGAGTGGTCGTCGAAACAGACTCGTTGAAAGTTATAAACATTCTTTCATCTTCAAATCCTCTTATACTTACGAATAATTCTTTGGTGGCAAGTACTCGCCGCTACGCAAGCCTACTCTACTGGCCTAAGACTACATCTCCTTCAGGGAGCTTCCGTTGACTATTATGGAACTTTTACACTACAAGATGGAAGGAGCTCTTTACCGCAGAATCCTACGATTGTCGAGCGTGATGACTACCATGGAGAGTGATTAGTTTCTTTTGTCTTTTTTTTTTCCCCGTAATAAAAGATTTTGCCCTGCTTCGAAAAACTTAAGGGAGGATCTCTCCAAGCTCAAAACGACATTATTTTTGCCAATGACTCATGTCTAATGGCCAGAACAACATCATTTTGAGCATTGAACATAATTACAAGATATGAAATCGAAAAAGTTGAGCTACATTTTAAGCAATTAAGCATTCATATACAGGATATGTTAACGAATTCCCTTTCATGTTTCCTTTTTGGGTTCAGCAAATCCTCGGCCCTCGATGATGTTCTTAGGAGTCATCCTCATGATGAAGAGAAACACAACTAGGAAATGAAACAGAAATCACGCAATGGAAAAGAGTGCCATAGAAGCAGACCATCAAATTGTGCTTGGAATTTTAACTTCATCAGAATCTCCCTTCAACTCAAATGCCTCCATGCTTTAGCCAATGCCAAACATCTTTTTTTCTTCACCTACAATCAGGTGCATCGTTGTCATATTCATAGAGGGCCGAATGAAGATACAGGAAGAGCTCAATTCAATGCGACATACCGTCTTTGTTGCTAAAAACAAAACAATGTTCATTCCTCAAGTTCTGAATAGCACATACTCATATAATCAACAAAAACAATTATTTGCTTGAACTCGACGTTTGTAGTCAAAAAGCATACGAACATTGTCAATTGATAGGTAAAAACTGCCTGGCTTTTCACCAAACTAAGCTTCTCAAAACTACACCCCGCTATCGAAAGAAAAGGAAACAAAGCAAAAGAGGAAAACCAGGCGAAAACAGAAATAAAAATGAGATTTTTGTCTAGTCATTCAGATAATGTGGAGATCTTTTGGTAAATAGGCTGCATCGATAGAAGAAAATAACGATTTTGTCCAAGTGATATAAGCAGCCTTGTTGAAAGTTTCACAAACTTGGAAGTGGAAAAGTTAAAACTAGATAGCCACATAATGGACACCGTTCTGACTTTAATAAAATTGCTGTAAAGGCAGCACATACAAGTAGTTTCCAAATCTACAAAACAAAAATGAGCAAACAAGTAATTTCCAAATTTACAAAACTAAAACATGCTTCAGGTGTCTAACTTCAGAAACATGCATACCAACACAATCTGCTCATGGAGCAAAACCAATATATGAATGAAATCTGTAGATTAATATTGATAATTTTCAGTTTTCACTAACAATTTGTTCCATATTGTGATGAATTCTCCAACTTATGAGCTAGAGAAATTTCAGATGGCACGGTTCCAGAGCCACCATATACTGTTAAACAACAGCCAAGTGTGAATAAGTCAACTGGTAGATGGAACAATATTTTTTTCAAAATCAATCCTTTTCTCTGCTAGAGAGCAAAGTCAATGAATGTAATTAGGGTTCTTTGCACAATAATAAAAAATAACATTCTGTTGGGATTTATCTTTGCAAGTATAAACTTACTTTGGTCTATCAGTCAAAGTAACCAGAGCTCTGAGTACACCAGGGCTGATCTTATCAGCAAGGGCACCTTTTTCTGAAATCAAAAAGGACTTCTCCTTTACATAGCTTTGGAGCTTCTTAGCTTCATAATCAAGTCTTTCCTGATCTGCATTACAGCAATCGTCATACCAAATTGTCATAGATTTCTCATAAAAATCTATCTTTCATTAGTCTGCTAAGCTCTAGAGTGTATTTAAAAATTTAATACTATTTTTAGAAGTACTAGTAAGCATATACACGGCAAGGTCCAGCTCTGAATCAACATTGGCAACAGCTCAACTACTCAACAAGCTACTCGCAGTTTCTATAATTCAAGAGTTTCAATTGGTAGTTGAAAAGATTAACTATCACAATCGTAAATAAGAAGCAAAAAAAAAAAAAAAAACACCTGTCTCCAAGATGGTATGAGCTGCGTGAAATGGAACTCCTGCAAAAACATCAGTTCCAGGAAACATCATCCATGTGCGTTCGTTGGAGTCATGATTGCCACAGGTTGCACAAACCTCCTTCACCAAGGGGTTAGCCCCAGGCCTTCCAACATCCTTCATTATCAATTCATAAGGTGCAGGAACACTAGTTTTTGTGGTCCGAGCCATCTTCCGTAGCGCAGTAAGTGCTTCCCTGTTTCCATTTCTTACTTTATCATTTTCAACTACCTGCAGTCCTACTGCTAGAAGTCAATGACAACCGAGGTTGCAGTCGATAAAACTTTTTTTTAAAGAAAACCAAGTTGCTGTCACAAGCTCAAATTACGACTGTACAAATTCCTTATGGTAAGCCATCTAGAAAATAGATTTCCAAGATCGTTGTCCCCGAATTTACAAAATATCTTATTCTATTTCAAGTTTTGATCTTCTTAAAGAAACGATACATACATTTGAAATAAATTCAAAGATTAACTTACTTTTATCGCTGTCATAATTTTATAAAGCAAAAGCAGAAACTTTAACCTGATCGCGGGCTAAGAGGAGATTCTCAGCTTCGGCTTCAAGCTCAGCCAAACTTTGCATGAACTGTTGTATTCCATCAGCCATGTTTTTTTAATCCTTTTACGACAATACCAGAATAACTAATCTCGATCAGCTTCAGACAGAGCAGAGTTAGGGCTTTCTAAAAATTAGGGCTTTGGGACTCGACGGGAAGAGGGAGGCAAAACTAAAGGTCTTCGAAACAACAAAAAATGAAATAGCAAGGCGAGGTGTTTCCCGGATAAATGAATAATTTTATGGACTCGATTGAAAAAATGGATAAAGTTTGAGGGGTAGATTGAGTAAAATAAGAGGAACAAAAATTTAACGTTTTAAATAATTGGAAATATAGATATAATAAAGAAGTAGTATTTGAAGAGGCCAGACAAAATATAGAAAATAACGACAGGGCCTTGAGTCTGATTCTTTCTTAATTTCGTCAAAAAAACTATATCTTTGGATCGACCAAGGACTTGCCTCCCTGTACAGTTGGATTTTTCTTTCTTTTTTTATTCTCCCTCTGGTGGGTACGGTTGTATACTGTTGAAGAAGAAGAAGCAGAAGAAGAATGGATGCAGAGCAGACGTTTATAAGGGTGCACGAGAGGTTCTCACAGATGCTAACTCCAAAACTGAGGACTGCTTTGGAATATATCTATTTGATCACAGCCATCACTCTCTTTTGCATTCTTGTTGTTATGCACGCTAATTATGTCCAACAGGTCTCTCTTTTCTGTCTTTGTTCTCCATCTTTTTGTTCTGGATAGAGTTGTTAAACCGTTATTTGGATTTCCAATTTCCTCTTCTTTCTAGGCTTTTAGTATCTCCTCAAAAGAAAGAACGAAATATGTTATCTGATTAATAAGTAGTATATGAGACATCTAGATGAAATTTTGATTGTTGAAAGCTCCTAGTTTCTTCGTGTGTTGTTGTCATCTTATACCGTGGTGGGATTTTAATATTTGGAATGGCTCCCGGTTTTCTTTGTTTTGATTCTTTCTATTTGATTAATATACTGTGGACTGTTTAATAAGAATTTTAAATCCATTATCCTTTTTACTGAAGCCTGGGTGTTCAAGTGAGCTTTCTGGAATTGAAACAATGGAAGCCCAACTTATCCAGATCAAGGTACGGTATTTCATTTCAGTTTTATATCATATGATATAATGATCTTATATAGTAGTGTAGTTTTAATTCTGTTTTCTATTGATTTAACATTATTGTTACAATGTGTACTTTTTAATCCTTTTATGGTAACGTGGAATCTGAAAGCTGATCTTTTATCCTTAGAAGTTCACTCTTTTGAAAAATGATTAAAATCTTAAAACACCCCAGGATAGTTAGCTTGCACGTTGAGTGTGCCCGCTATTGGCTTAATCGATCCTCAGTGTTGAAGCAAAATTAGTGAGTAGGTAATTCAATGTCAGTACCTTAGTCACAGCATTGGTGAGCTACTTTTTGACCATATCCAGGGGGCAGATATTATTTTGGAAAGAAAGTATGCATAAGTGTATATATGTTTGTGTTTGTGTGTGAAAATTATTGCAAATGTCTGTTTAAAGCTAGCTTGCAAATAATTGATTTAGTTTATTTTTGATAATAAGAACATTCTTAACTTTTGCTTCAAGCATATTGCAAAATAACGGGAGCTGACAAGTTTTCTTGGTTTAGATTACCAGTGAAGGCCTATGGTCACGGGATGATTCAGAACAAAATGCAGTAGATGTTCCTGTTGCTGGACATGCGACTTCTAAAATTGAATTGCCAGATATGGATGAAGGTGGGTTGAGTTTTCTGGCTGCTAAGTTTTGGTTGAACTGGATAGACCCAAGTGCTAGAAAGGATAAGTTAACTTTGAAGTATTGGAAGACTGATAATGATCTTGAAAATCAACATGAAAGCTCTACCACCAGTGATATCTCTAAGCCAATAATTGATGAAGGTTTGACCAAAACTGATAAGGTGGAAGTGCACAATGGTCTCTTGTTATCAGCCGAAGAAGCCTCCAAAACAGCCCTGGATCATTTTGTTAAAAAGTGGCGCAGGTGTGTATCGTGTGCTTGGAGACATGCCATGCAAATACTACAAAATCTTCCGAAGTTACAGGTAAGTGAATTAAGAAAAACTTCACAGGTTTTACACCTATCCAGTATGGTGGTTGCAATTACTTGCTATTTGGTACTTATAATTCTTTCCATTCCAGAACCAGGGTTCATATTCTTTCGGTACTTTCACATGTGAATATGAAATTTAGGCCTTCAAAACTGAACCTGTGGTGGTTGCCTAGTTTTACCCTCTGAGGACTCATTTTATGGATTGAGTTTGATGTTTAACATGGTAGGACCAGCCTCATTGACATGGCTTGCAAGATTATTATTATCAATGGTCAGCCACAACAGTTAATATTTTAGTTAGTGGTATCGAGCCTCTTCTTAACATGTTTGTGGAAAAATATTTGAATATGATTTTAAAATTTAGGAAAATTTTTTGTTTTCACTTCATTCCAAGCAGGGAGGATAATATCAAACTTCCTGTATGATAAGGGACAGGAATTTATTCTGTTGAAATTGCATGAATTCTAGCTTTTAGCTATTGCTCCCAATCTCATTCTGATTGATATGGAGCACAATAGTGGTCTTGCCTAAATATGAAGTTAAATGTTCTTTCGTCTGCTATTAAAAAATTTAGATTTTTAACCTTGTTCCTCTTTCTCTTTCGCGTTTTCTGATAACAGGACAATTCTCAATAATTTGGTTTAGGTAACAGTGATGATGAAAATGTAAATTTCTAAACAAATTGCTTTTCAACTCCATATATAACTCTCATGTAAATTTCTAAACAAATTGCTTTCCAACTCCGTATGTAACTCTCATGGTCCAGTAGTTGTCAACTTTAAGGATATTTGTTGGATGAATCTTTATCGAGTCTTCAGTATTTATTTCGGACAATTCAAATTTGCTTCTAGCTGCCCCTTGTTTGATGCTAATTTGATTTCTAATATAACAGATTATAGTTATTTAACATAAATTTTCATGTTCAGAATATTACAGGCATACAATTAAATCTTGACCTTCCCATGTTGTTGAGAATACTTTATTTGGACAGACTTGACTCGTATGCAGGTAATAGCTAACTAGCCTTTGTTGCTTGTTTATCATTTATACAAATTTTAGAATAAGTTAAACTTGTAAGAGCTTCGTAATCTCAATTGTACACATGAAATGAATGTGTGCTCTAGGTTCATGGAAACCATTGACATAATAAATGCAGTCATAATGATTATGAGATTATCTTTGTTTAGGTGCATGTGGTATGTGGCATAAATCAGGAACTGTTTTGTTCTACCTTCTTATGCTGATGTAGCCATAGAAATGACGAATTGTTTATTTGTACCTTGTATGCTGATAATTGGTGAGCAAATTTACTGCCTGTTTCAGTGCAGTGGTTTGAGAAGGGCAGCAAAACATTTGAACCAACTTATTTGTACACAATGGAGAAGGTGCAAATTGGACCTTTCTTCTCTCAGTTGAACTTCTCCAAGCTGCTGCATGAAGCTTGGTTTTAAAGTCACCACAGAAATTTAAAGAGTTTTTGCTGTATATCATTTGATTGTTGATGCGTTTAACTTTATGAGTACCCTACAGGGTTATTTCTTACTTCCTCAAGAAGCCAAGGCTCGACATGGTATACATACTGTTAACATTAGTATATCAGCTTGGCATCCTTGCTTCGGGAACAGGTATACAAATCCAGGCTATTTTTATTTATAAGATTCTACGTATGACTTTGAAGTGGACTTATCATTTAGAATGAAGTTTCTGCTTCTTCTCTTACAACCCTTCAATCACTACACCATGGGGAAACCCAAATGATCAAGTGGTGTAGTTACCAAAGCAGATAGAAGGGCTAACTGCTGTTTTCTTTTCCTCTATCTACATTGCTTGTAGTTTAAAATTTGAACTGAGTATATAGCATTGATAGGATGTTACATCTTGGTCGTAATGGTTAAGCAACAAAATGGAACTTATTTGGAATTTTTATACTTGCATATTTGCATGTGTGGAAGTTAATCCTGAAATTCATCATGGATTTTCTTCCTGAAGAATTGAACTCTGGGTAAATGTGGGCCCTTGAGTGCCTCATATTTTTTGTAAATGCACTCTCCTAAAGCTTCGTGAGTCATATGTAGTGGTTGAAGTTTGACAACAATATTTTTTTAAGGATTATGTAATTATTATTTATTGCCATAGTTATCACTTGACGTATATTTGAATGTGTTATGATTTGATGAGCAATTTCTAATTCCCAGATGGCAGCAACTTCTCATAAACAAGGTTGTGGGATATGATACCATATTGACGAATAGTTTGTTGAGTATCCCTGGTCAAGGTAATAGCAGGTTTACATTTCTCTCATTTCCATTTTTTCTCTGATAGAATATGTCTGCACAATTTTATCACTATGTACAATAAATGTATCATCTGAATCCTTTTCTTTTCATTTGGTGTTACATGTTTATTTAAGAGCCATTTTTTTCGTAGGAGTTGATTTGTATGGATGTATTAGGTAGCTTATCTGTATCTGGAGCTAAATTAACTTGCCTAAACTGCTTCAACTATTAATTTCTCCATTACTTCATACAAGTCAATGATTTGCAACTCACCATTTTCTTGGAATATGTATCACTTTCTCTATGCCTCTGTCATTGTTAGTGCAAAGAATTTGATTTAATGGTGAATTTATCCGTGCAAATGTCTCTCCCAAAAATTTTGGTCTAGTAGTTTGATTTCTTGTTTAGCTTCCCTTCTACTTATATGGTCTATTAAGCCCAAATTAAAGCAAGAAAAAAGGATAGTCTTGGCTGCTTTTCTTTCTTTAAACAGAATTGTCTAAAAATCACTGTCATTTTTTACCAAAAAGTAGTTTGTCGGGATAATTTGACTAAATTGTAACTGCATAATGCTTATGAAGTTGATGCTAGAGGAATTGATAATGTTCCAGTTCAGATAAGATAACTACCCTCTTAATAAGCAATGATGTCCAGAAAAAGAAATTACATCTTGTTCATTAGGAGAACAAAAGCAAGACTCAACCCACCTTCAATGTGTCCTTCATTAATCACATAAAAAGACAAACTTGTGTCTCCATTTTTGCTTTGTCCAATGCTTTGTAACTTTTCATACATGTCCTATAGTATCTAGTGACCTCATCTTCAAATTCTTCCGCTGCTCTTTCATGACAAGGTACAAGAACAAGTTGTACAATAAGGCTATAATAGGTTGATATGATTAAAGGAAACAATTATCAGGTTTTAGCGCCAGTCTCGTCACAATATGAAGGGACCAACAACATGCAATTCAAATCGTCAATTTTTTGCAGGGTATCTTTACAATTTTCAGTCGAAGGAATTTTACAGTCTGAGTTATACACAAGAACTGCCTGAAGGTCCAGCAAAATTTGGAGGTCTGTGGTCTATACCATTTATCTGCAATTTACAATTTTCAGACATGGGTCCTATTAATAATTGTTGATACTGTCAATTATGGTTAACAGTATTCCTGAGGCAGATGTATGTCCTTAGGTGGAATAGCTTTTCTTAATGAAATATTCTGGACCAGGAGTGATTCAATCAAACTATTCAGTCCACCAAATATTTATGTGCTGAAAGATCAAAATGTTGAGTTCTTCCATGGCCTCACTTTTGGATGGTTTAAGGCAGGTTGATCTATGATAGTGTACGATGACAAATTATAAAATGTAAAATGGAAGGTTTTTGGACCCAAGTGAGTTTTGAGATTCTTCAAGCAAAACTCTGTACACCCGCATGTAAAGGCAACTACGACTTTGTCAGGATAGGTAGCATGCATAAAGTTAAAAGCATCAAGTAGTTTTATGAATCACTATTAGGTAACTTTATTCTTCATAAGGTGTATGAGGTATAAAGTTTTGTTTATGCTTTCAATATCCTGAATTCTTTTAGTTGATAAAAATTGAACTCAGGTATGCCGAATAGTCTCTACAGACTATACAGTAATCATTAGTTAACTGTATCTAGTAAATGTTATGATGAGAAAGCCATAGGCTTTCCCTGGTGCTGTCTACATGTCGGTCTTATGCCTGTCTGCATTGCCACATTCTAGCCTTACGTCTGTCTAAATATTATCAATCTTCCCCCCCTTATTAACGATGCAGTTTTTTTTCCCTTATATTCAATTCAGATTATAGAGTCCCGATGAGTTTACTTCTTAATTGTTTTCCATGAAGATTATCTTGTGACAAAGTGTGGGGTGCTTATGATGTCGCTGTTTGTTTTCTTTACTACCACGATGTCAGTATCATTTACATTGAGAGAGACGCAATCTCGCATGCTGAAATTCACAGGTTTGCTTTACTTCAGTTTTGTTTGCAAGATGTTACATAGTGTGGATAAAATGGAGCACATGCATTTCTCATTAAAATTTTTCACTGCTTGTGATATTAGTAGTTTGTTAGTTGCTCGGAAGGGCAGACATAGCACCGTACTTGTATGCTTCATCATCATATATCTATCTAGTTATTGCTGCTTAATTTGAGTGTGATTTGGGACTTCCATTCTAAAATTTGCAGTACAGCTTCAACACCATGCTCGACATCGGCTGCCAACTTTTCAGTTGATCTTTTTGCATGTGATTGAATCGCTTGTCTTTGTACCTGTAAGTATTCACCTCATTGACTTAACTGCTAGTCTATCTCTGAGATATTCTTCCGATGTTTATTCTCTTAATGTTTCTATGAAATTCCTGTAGAGACCTTTACTTTTGGTAATTATTCTGGCTATAGTTACCATCTGAACTTGATGTTTGATGAAAGTCTACATTTGCTCTGCAGATTATGATTGGTATCTTATTTTTCCTGTTTGAGTTTTACGAAGATCAGTTGTTGGCTTTCATGGTCTTAATTCTCGTTTGGTTGTGTGAGCTATTCACACTAATAAGGTTTCTCTCTCTCCTCTTTGGATATTCTTGTCAATAACTTATATTTCTTTTCCCCTGTTGTTTTTGGACATCATAGGGTTCAATCCAGGCACTGGATTTCTATTAGATATGATTTTAAGTTAAATACGGTTTTAATCTAATTAAGACGCTCTAGTTCTGTGAAGATCAGCAGTTAGCTTTGATGGTTTAATACCTGTTTCATTAACTTGCAGTGTACACACACCAATATCTATGAAGTTCTTTCCTCGCTTCTTTCTGCTCTACTTTCTGGTTTTTCACATCTACTTCTTTTCCTATGGTTATGGTATGGGCATGTTACTCTATCTGTCTTTGTGGCTGCAAACTATTTGTCCAAGCTAATGCGTCTTTAATTCATTCCAGGCTTTTCCTATCTGGCTCTTTCTACATCTGCAGCATTTATGCAGCATTTAATCCTATATTTCTGGAACCGATTTGAGGTAATGATGGAATTAAAACCTCAAGCACTTTGAAGATGAGTTTTCCTATCATGTTGCTATTTATACTCATCAACAGGTTTCTAAAGAAGTATACACTCATTGATTGATTAAGTTTTGTATATTATTTTTGGATTTGCTTTTACGTCATTCTTAGTGGATCTTTATTCTACTTGACCTCAGGTGCCAGCCCTGCAAAGGTTTCTACAAAACAGAAGGTCGCAGTTTCAACAACAGTCAGACTTGCATATCACCTCCTCGACCATTCTGGCATCAACTTTACACATAACTAGATTGAACACAGGCAATCAAGGCCCAGTTAATAGAGACATGGCTTCGGGTCCTACACTCAGACCTGGAATGAACCAATAAGTACCAAATAGCATACGAGGTTTTGGGCTTCAGCTGCGTTTGGAAAATGATAACCCAGACGGAGGAGGCAACCCTGTGCAGGTTCCAGGTCAAGCAGCTAATGCAGCAAGCAGAAACTAGCCCCAACCCTGGTGCAATGAATTCGTTCAGTTCGATGTTGCTGTGGGTATTAGGAGGGGCTTCTTATGAGGGCCTTAACTCATTTCTTTCCATGTTTAGAGATGCAAGGGACCGAGGGGAAGTTTACGGGGAATCCAACAGACCTGAAAACCATGCCACTCAGGATGTGCAATAGTAGTGACTGTTATATAAAGGGTATTCAAATGTTGATGTCTTTGAATTGTAAATGGCTGTGTATTTTTGATCGCACAGGATGTAATATAGAATACCTATTGACATAGAAATGGTATGTGTAATAGTTTTCAACTCAACTCCGGTGCTTGAGGACAACTTGTACAGTGTGTGAAAGGTATATATATCCCATATGTCTGCATCTTGAAATAACTTGGAAGGAATAATCCAAAAAAGTAGTCTCGAAAGTCAAAAGTAAACGCTTTATTGCTGTGATGATCACATTTAATGCATATTTATCGTCAATTATTTTTTGCCTGACTTTAGCTACTCACTTGATTACATGAGGACAAGACGAAACGAGAGGCGTTTACGGAGTCTGAGCTACGACGGTGGTGAGACGATGATGGCGAGTCGGTTGTCCAAATTTTGCTATTTTGTAATCCTCCACTCCTTTCATAATTTTCAAAATAATCAACTTACGACTTCCCTTCATCAAACCCCACGGGAATATTTTCTATTTTCCTTTTGTGTTGTATTGATACAATAGCTCCTTTCTGTATAGATTCAAACAAAGCTTATACGAAAGTTAAACATACCACTGATTTATGGATCAGCTCCTTTGCTTATGAACATGGCATCAGCTAGTTGTAATTTATAACCTTAAAATTTCTTAGTCTTCGTTACCTTGGATACCGTGTTAATAGATACACAGCTATACAGGGTGAATTGTTCCACACTTTAGAGTGTAACCTAAGGATGCCTCTTGCCTTATCCTTCAAGTAGGTGGCGCAATCTGCTTGCATGACCATGCAAAGCTTTGAAACAACCCCGACACTCAACATCTCCATCAGAACCTCATATTTAGCAGAGAATTTTGCGATCAAGTCAAGAATGTGTAGTGCGTTATCATCTGATACTGGTGAAACTCTGAGGATCCTCTTTGCTAACATGCCGATCCCTCCTGCATGTTTCGTGAACTGCGCTCTTCCGTCTGCACAGGAGCATAGTTGTGCCAGGAGCGTTAATATCAGCTCCGTGATCCTCTTCTCTGGCTTTTCTAGCTCCATTTCGATGAGTTCGAACACTGCATTTGCTTCCACGATTCTTGTTCGATTTCTCCCCCATCGACAGACATCTATCAGAACTTGCAGGGCGGATTTAGTTGTTTGTTGAGAGAATTTTTTGTGATCGCTTAGCAACCCCACAATTCTTTTGAAGAAATCTGAGTTTAGCCTCTCCAACAGTATTGTCGATGCGATTTCTACCGTTTTATTCAGGATTAGCATTGCATGTGTCTTCACACCAACTTGATTATCAATTTCATCACAATCTAAAACCCATGTCAACGAATCGATAAAATAGTGATTTTCTTTGACAAAAATCTTGAAATCCTCGGATGAGCTCAACACAGTATAGAGAAGCCTCAGTGCTTCCTCAAGACCCGTTGTTTTGCCTCCTTTAAAACATCCTATGATAAAAGAACACATAGCTTTGTTTACACCTGCCTCTTCCATGCACCTCCTGTTTCTCTCATTCTCTGAGGCAAGGCCTTCCATTCTCTTCAAAGCTTTCACACACTTAAGAGGGTCGTCAAGATCTTTGATAAGACTCACTATATGAGCCTTACTGAGATGAGTTTTCGGAGTAGGAATTCGATCGACTCCCATTTTAGCTTTTGAAGTGCACCATGATTGAATCAACCGCAACAGTGTGTAGTTCGGTGTCAAGTCGGACTCTCTAGGGAGAGGTTGCATGCTTACAGGGCATGTAGGGATGTCTTTGGCCGCCATCAACCACTTTTCGATGCTTTCTCGGTCGTAGGTTATGCCTGTAATAGCTGTAACAGGATCTTTCATGATCTGAAGCGAAATGGGACACAGAAAATATCGAGGAATGTCTACATCTTCCATAAGGAACAACAAATCTAAAGATCTTAATTTGTCTGAAAGAAATATTGGATAACTGGAAATAGAGAAAATGATGAAGGGTGTTTGTTGATTTCTTAGTTGTAGGGGGCAAGAGAAAGAGGCGTGCATTTAAAAGGTTGATGAAGGTCTTGCAATGGTGGTGAAGTTTGAAGATTGGCACGTGTTGAGCCAACTTTGACAGAGTATATGAGAAGAAAAATCACTCTTTGCTATGAGCTAGCTTTTTCCATTTACTAGTCAAAAGCTCTCCTGATTACAACTTAAGGTGGTGGTCAACACAATACAAGACACATTTATCAAACAAAAGCCGCCAAAATGCCAAAGGGCAGGAAGTCAGAGTCCACCAAGTTTTGGTTCGAAGCATTACAACTAAGCCAGAAACGTGGGTAGATACGGAAAGCTGTAGGGGTTAGGATACCCGTTCTTTGTATCCAAATACTATATGGCAATTGACATATTCATCATATTAAAAAATATATTCTTAATTTAAAACATTTATATTCAATTTCGGTCATATTAGTTTAATTATTACACTACTCTTTTTAAATTATACTATTATATCTCAAGTAACTCTTTCTGTCTGTAAAATTTATGATTATTAATTTTAAATATATATTAAATAAATTATCAAATTACCTAAATGATTTAATAAATTAAAGTGAATCATTAATTTCTTTTCTTGGATAGCAGAATATTTAATTTAAAAGATTGGTTAACCACTTAGTAATTAGTAGATGTATAGTGTTTGATTCAAGCCATTAGATCGTATGTCTTAAATACTCTGTTCTAATTTTATTTTTATCCTAAAATAACACCGTTTTATATGTAAAATAAAATTATTTTAAGACAAAATAGGGTTAAAATAAGATAATTAGAACAGAAAATCTGAGTCAGAGTTAAAATAAGATAATTGGAATAGAAAATCTGACTCGAACTTAGCGTTGAGTAACAAATCGCCAAACCCTACTTCCTTCTACAAACATAAATATATCCAGTTTGCCGTAGTTAGCTACAGCACACTTATTTCTTAAATGTTTTGTTCTTGAATTCAACCTTTCGACTTTGACTATTACGATGTGTGCATTATTGCCTTGGTGATATGCATACAATGACACAAAGGTTAGTTTTCTCTCCCGCCACTTTATTAACAGTGTAAGACAGAAAAATTACACCAGGAATGCACGCATTTGTTGACGACTTACCTTTATTTTACCGTTCGTTGTTTCTTTATCGATTCTCCTCTGGCCTTGATCTCATATATCACGTCCATATTCAAAGTCTACCGTTTCTGGATCTCTCCCTTTTCCTTTATCTTCTAGACATTTAAACCCATTGCTCACGATATATATACAACTTGCACGTATATATCACATTGTACTATCTCTAGGTCGAAAGGTAAACTATGGCACAGGGTTTCATTCTTCATTCTATTCCCAGGTCATAAATTTAGGTGCGACCCGCTAACTTTTGCTACATTCAAATATAGTTTCATGCATTGAAATTGTCGTCTAAACTTTAGTTTGCGTGTAGTTAAGTGGGAATTCTGTGTACATGATATATTCTTCACTTACTTGAATAGTTTTCTTATTGCTCACACATTTGATTACTGCGTCACTTTTGTGAATCTTTATAATTAAACATATATGTATTATGGTTTGTCTAGTCAACAAAAGATATTTGAATTCAACAATAAGAACCTGCTTCTTAAATTAACCAAAGTTGGTAGATTTTATTAACACATATCAGTCGGTCCTTACTTTGACATCTTATTTTAGTTTTTTTAATATTGCAATCAGGAGCGGATTGATTGTGTAGAGTGGCATGAAATTTTGATGTCAGTCTTCGTTTTGACTGATTTCATGTCGTACTTAAAGGAGCCAATTTCTTAATAATTATTGTGTAATAAACATAAATAGTATATGTTTCATCGACAAGCTTCATCTTTTAATTGAATGTTTTTCTTATTGCTCACATCTGATTACGCATATTTATAATTAAACATGTATGAATTTATTGTTGGAAAATTTTGTCCTTCTTTGTAATATTGGAAAACTATTAATTATATTTTTTATTTTTTAATAACTTATCGGTTAACTTACGTAATTTGATCATAACAAAAGTAATAAAGTGACCCAATAAATGATTTAAATTAATAGGTCGAAGTCCGGGAAAAAAATATATCCTAATTCGCGTGAACAAGCCCCATATCATGCTTGTGATAAGGAAATCCGATATGGAAACTATATATAAAGGTTAAAGTTTGCTTCAATTGTTTATGTAATTCGTAAGCATACAAATCCTCTGATCCATTAAAAACACTTACGTCTTAAGAAAATTAAAGAAATGTGTTAACTACGTATCAGTGATTACTTTCTGTGAAGGTCTCAGAAGATTAGAGCCCGTTTTAGCCTCAGAAACTGCTTTGGAATATTGGATAGAACTAAAATAAGGTATTCCGCATTTTCTTCATTTTGACCATTTCGTGAATAATTCAGGACACGTAATAAGGTTTATCCTACGTGTTACATTTATAAGGTTATTAGTGGTTGGATTGTTAGATTTCTTTCAAGTGAACTATAATTAATTAAGGTTTGTTTATTTCAATTTTTATTTTTAGTTTTTTAATGTTTGCTTGAGTTTTTGGTTTTTACTTTTAATTTTGATTTCTTTTACTTTTCAAAAATTAATTACTAATAGGAATTATGAATACTTTAATTTTACTTAATATTTTTATTTAAATTAAATTATTTAAATTTCATAATTATGAATAAATATAATTAAAATTAAAAAATTTCAAAATATATAAATTTAAAATAAAATTTGAGTTGATAATTAAAATATATTTAAAATATATATTAATTTATAAATTATTTATTTTAATAAAATAAAATAATTTTATTAACAATTTGTTAATAGATATTAAAATAAATTTATTCAATTAAAAATGATTTATTTTAAGTTTTATCTAATATATAATTATTATCTGTGATAAAAATATAATTACATTAAAATTAACAACCAAACAGATTTTTATTTTTATTTAAAAAATAAATAAAAACTGAAAACTGAAATTTGAAAACCACAACAAAAAATACAAGTGGAACTAAATAACCTCTAAGTTTTTTTTCTTTTGAGTAGGTTCAACATGATATATAAACCCTTAATTATTTTTTTGATATTTTTATGAATTTTATCTTCTTACTGATTTTATTGAATGTAGTATAATTATTAAGTATGATTATTGGGATACTTCAATGATATGAATCAAACTTTTGATTAACTAATTTTAGGTTTTTTATATCATTTCATAATATGTTACTTATAAGAGTTAGGTCAACATCCTATATAAATCATGAATTTAAGGCTTTATCTATGTTCCACAAAACTTGAAAGACCCACACAACAAGTTATCAATTTAATTAAATTGAGCAAGGCGTACTGAGAGATATATGTACTTTTGACTTGAGCTCTATGCTGCACAAAGTCATAATTAAGGTACTTAATTTGATAAAATTAATATTTGGTACCGTGTGTATAATTAATATAATATGAAATAACATCTAACGTAATAATCATTCCATTGTTTTGCTTGATTGGAAGATTGGAAATGTAATAGTTGTCACATTTTTATGTTTTTTTATTTTATTTTTGAAAAGTTGAGTTAGATTAATAAAGCAAAATTACATGTTTAAGTATGTGAAAACTGATTTAATTACATATTTTATCATTAATATATTTTTTAAAAAAATTGCAAAGAATAATAAGAATTATCCTTTGGCGACCATATTACTAAATCATCCCTGCTTGCTTACTTTTAGCTACGAATTCAAAAATGTCGTCAAAAAAAAGTAACCAAAATATACCCGATCTTAAAGCCTTAATTTGCAATGTGTGATATTGCTCTGTTCTACTGAAGGAAATAGTGATAATGTTTGCCTTTTGAATATAATCAGATTGTTAAAGACTGGATCAATTTCTCTTGGATCGGTTTCTCTCATGGGCTAGTTAAGACTGGGTTGGTATCTTATGGATCAGACCCATCACCCATTATACCTACACCCACGCACTCTTATGTCAGTAGCACACAATCGTCTTACATTGCTCAATGACACACCATACACCTCGCTAGCCACTGTCCTTTTTATTCCCTTACTTTTGTTAAATTCTCAAAACTGTAAATACAGTCATAGATACAGCAGACTCATAGCCAATAGAATTCTCTTCCTTTCCAGTATCAGTAGGCAATTTATGTACATACACTTTGGTAGTGTGAAATAAACTTAAGAAATTTTACACCATCTTTTCATGGTATCAAAGATTATGATCTAATCTAACCTACCACTAAAAATGTTGATTATGGCTGAGAGTGACCCCAGCCACCTTGATTCCACAGACCTTGAGAAATATTCCATCACCAGCACAGAAAATCCAGGAGCAGTCCTCGTTACCACTCTCTTCAATGGGAACAACTACTTAATATGGAGCAAGGCAATGATGATAGCTCTTTGCACCAAAGACAAACTATCTTTTATCGATGGAACATGTACACAGCCAACATGAGGACAAAACTTTACTCACCAGATGGAAGAGGGCTGACTCCATAGTCAAGTCCTGGATTCTCAACTCAATGAACAAAGAGATGGGAGATGCATTCCTATCTTTCTCTACAGCCAAGGAGCTTTGGGATGAGCTTAGGGAGAGATTTGGAGAGGCCAATGGTCCACTGTTATACCAGATAGAGAGGGAGATCAGTCAACTCAAACAAGGTAATCTCGCAATCACAGCATACTACACCAAGCTAAATAAACTTTGGGATGATTTATCTAGTCTAAGCCCGACACCCACTTGCATCTGTGATGCTGCCAAAGCAATCAATACCAAAGAAAACACATACAGACTTGTGCAGTTTCTGATGGGCCTGAATGAAGAATATGAACATGTTGTGAATCAAGTCATGATTATGGAGCTTCTATCCATGGTGACTAGAGCTTATGCCATGATGCAGACAGTTGAAAGATAAAGAACAGTAAACGCAAATAATGAGAACAACATGCATGTTGCCATGATGGCAAAACAACCCAACTCTAACACAAAAAGAGGGGGCAGAAACAACAACAGCAGTAAGAAGACCTACACAAGAAAAGAAGACAAGCATTGTGAAAAATGTGGAAAGGCGGGGCATACCATAGAAACTTGTTTCAAAATCCATGGAGTGCCTGAATGGTATAGAGAGCTGACTGGATAGAAAAGCATGGCCAACTTAGCCATATTTGGTGACTCTCCTACAGACACACAAAATGAACACAGTGAATACATTGACAGGAGTGATCAAATCCCTCAAGGTCTAGCCACATTCATACAACGAGAAATATCCAAAGCAATTAAAGGCAAGGGCACAGGTGAGGTAAAGTTGGGAGTTCTTGCAAACTTCGCAGGTAATGGCTGCATAAATACGCACACTACAGAAAATACATGCACATGGTTGATTGAATCAGGAGCATTATCACATATGATCAAGAACCTAAATTTCTGTCATAATTATGCAGTAAACAAGATGTATGATCCTGTTACCCTCTCGGATGGCACACAACAGGAAGTAAAACATATAGGCTAAGCCACCCTTGGTGACAAAATCACACTTGATGAAATATTACACATACCAAATTTCTTCAAGAATCTCCTTTCAGTCAATAAGCTCACCACACAAAATGGTGTAGCTGCCACTTTCGTATCCAATAATCTATTTTTGCAGGACCTTCAGACTAACAGCATCATAGCAACTATTAAGGCTCGGAGTGGATTGTATGAGCTAAATTCAGACTGCCTACTACCTTCAGGGACCCTGAAAGGTCCTTCCTTGGACTTTTACAGAACCAAAAATGTTGCTTTTAGTGTTATTATTCCCTCTGATATTTGGCATAATAGATTAGGACATGTTTCTAGAGAAAAGATGCAACATATCAATGAAATCAAGCTTCCTACTCATGATTTTTCTAATTATCAAGTGTGTCCTATTGCAAAACAGCATAGGAAACCCTTTCCCAAACACAAAATAAAAACCACTCGAACTTGTGAACTCTGGCACATGGATCTATGGGGTATCTATCGGATCCCAACCTCAAATGGATCACAATTCTTCCTCACCATTGTGGATGATTACTCTAGAGCTACTTGGACATTCCTACTCCAACATAAAGATGAAACCCAAGATACCATAACCCAATTTATCAAATCCGTGGAGAAACAATATGATACAAGGGTCCTGAGGGTACAATCTAATAATGGGAAGAAATTCATAAACAATGAATGCAGAAGATACTTTGCAGAAATGGGGATAATACATCAGAAAAGTTGCCCATATACCCCACAACAAAATGGTGTGGTGGAGATCAAACACAAACATCTACTCCAAATAACCAGAGCCTTGCTTTTCACAGCAAATTTACCTAAACAATTTTGGGGAGAAGCCATCCTTACAGCAACACACCTTCTAAACAGAATCCCAGCTAAGACCCTATAATGGAAGACACCATACGAAAGATTACACAAAAGGGGACCAGCCTATAACCATCTAAAGACTTTCGGGTGCCTATGTTTTGCACTAAACAAAACTCCAAGTAGGACCAAGTTAGATCCTAGAGCCTCAAAATATGTCTTCCTCGGATACATGCCAGACTACAAAGCATACAAAATGATGGACCTAGAGACAAAACATACCTTCAGCTCAAGGGATGTAACTTTCCATGAAAGCACCTTCCCCTTTGCCAATGCCCAAAACAAACCAACACAAGAACCACCATCATTATTCCCCTGCATCACCACTGATAGCCATTGAGAGCTACCAAATGACATGCACAGGAATCTAACTACATAGCACACAGAAATAGCACTAGAAATCACAGAAACCCTACCATCACCCTATGACTCACTAGAACAACACACAGTCCCAAACAATCACGTAAGGAGAAGCCAAAGAACCTACACGATGCCAAAATACCTGGATGATTATGTCCTCTAAGCCTCTGCTCATCAATCTACTGCTGTCCTTGATACCTCTAATGTTGCTTTACGAGTCTTTGGTCCTGCAGGAATAGAAGAATGTAAGGAGTCACATTCCCAAATTACTCACACACAACCATACATGGAGTTCATAGGTAATGTCAATTCTACCTTTAAACCTTTCTCTTATGAAACAACATGTAAATCAAACGAATGGAGGGACTCAATGGACTCATAGTTGACAGCACTTGAAGACAACCAAACTTGGGTGTTGACAGAATTGCCTAAAAGAAAGCGAGCTATAGCTTCAAAATGGGTGTATAAGGTTAAATACAAACCATATGGATCAGTTCACAAATTAAAATTAAGGTTAGTAGCCAAGGGCTTCAACCAAAGAGAGGGTCTAGATTACTTAGAGGTGTTTTCCCCTGTAGCCAGGATTGTAACAATTAGGACCTTCATGGTTGTAGCAACAATCAAGAAGTGGCCTATAATATAGTGTAGCATCAATGATGCCTACCTACATAGCTGTGTAGAAGAAGAACTCTACATAATGCCCCCACAAGGATACACAAAGGCCAAAGAAGGGGAGGTTTGTAGGTTACTGAAATCAATTTATAGGCTTAAACAAGCCGGCAGACAATGGCACAAATAGCTGACAACAACACTGAAAGCTTTATGTTTCAACAAGGCAGAAGCAAACCACTGCTTGTACACTAAAGGCAAAGGGAATGAATTTGCTGCCATTATCATCTATATAGATGATATTCTCATCACAAACGCAAATGAGACACTCCTAAACGACACAAAACAAGCTTTACACAAAGAATTCCCCATCAAAGACTTGGGATAAGCAAAGTACTTCCTAGGGGTTGAAATAGCAAGATCAGAAGAAGGCACAATACTCAGTCAAAGCAAGTACGTAAGGGACATTCTACAAGAAACAAACCTGCTTGAATGCAAACCATGCACAACACCTATAGTCCCAGGCAGCAAGCTTACCATCGACGAGGGTGAACGACTTAAAGATCCGGAACGATACAGAAGAATCGTAGGTCGATTGCAATACCTGAACTTTACCAGACCCGTCCTTGCCTACATCATATAGTAATTGAGTCAGTTCATGAAAACATCGAGGGAACCACACTGGAAAGCAGTAAAACATGCCTTGAAGTATCTTAAAGGAACTCAACATCAGGGTCTATTTTACACAGCAAGCTCAACCCTAGAACTCACCGCTTACTCGGATTCAGATTGGGCAAGTTGTGTTTACAACAGACGATCTTTAACCGGGTTCTGCGTGTTCCTTGGCGATTCACCCATCTCCTGGAAGACAAAGAAACAGACAACCATAAGTAGGTCGTCAACGGAAGCAAAATACCAAAGCCTCGATTCAACAACATGTGAACTAAGGTGGATCGTATACCTATTGAGGTATGTTCAGGTAAAAATTGCAAAAGCCATACCTTTATTCGTTGACAACCAAGCGGCGATCCATATATTACAGAACCCTGTTTTCCATGAGAGAACGAAGCATCTGGAAATTAACCTCCACTTAGTTCGCGATGCAGTCGACTCCGAATTTTTGGATCTCCAACACATTCGTAGCCAACAACAACTCACTGATCTGTTCACAAAGCCTCTCCCCGCTCGCAAGTTCGGATCCCTAATCTCCAAGTTCAGATCCATGTGTTTCCTCCGAGTCTTCGACTTGAAGGGGGGTGTTAAAGACTGGATCAATTTCTCTTGGATCGGTTTCTCTCATGAGCTGGTTAAGACTGGGTTGGTATCTTATGGACCAAACCCATCACCCATTATACCTACACCCACGCACTCTTATGTCAGTAGTACACAATCGTCTTAGACTGCTCAGTGACACACTATACATCTTGCCAGCCACTATCCTTTTTATTCCCTTACTTTTGTTCAATTCTCGCTGTAACGCCCCATATTAGGGGTTAGAATATTAAGAAAATTTAGTCCGTTTTATGCTTCGTATATTTGAAATTTTGCATATTTGTGCATAAGCATTTTGGCATGCATTCATGACATTCTCCGGGTAAATTGGTTCATAACTGAAAATTATGG
>JAOTAX010000197.1:4776403-4787623 GCA_025629825.1 Erythroxylum guanchezii
GAGTCTGTTTTATAGTTCTCAAAAATGTATTTTGTTTCGTTTGTTTGGGCCTGTAAATATTCTTTGGATTTTTATTTATAAAATTACGATATGTATTATATGTGTGTTAGAGATTCAAAAAAAATGTAAGTGTGATGTTTAGTTTTGTTTGTCCAGCCTTGGGTGGCATCCATTTATCCTCCCAGGGGGTATGTGGGTGTTACACTCGCAACTGTAAATACAGTCATAGGTACAACAGACTCATAGCCAATAGAATTCTCTTTCTTTCCAGTATAAGTAGGCAATTTATGTTCATACACTTTGGTAGTGTGAAATAAGCAGAAGAAATTTTACACCATCTTTTCACAGACAATCAAGTTTTGGGATTTAAATTAATTTATAAAAGGAATTACTAGCTAAATTAATAAGAGTGAAACAGTCTTCTTCTTTTAAGAAATATGTGAAATGTCTTACCATTTTTTTTATAAATACAAAATTTGCAAGTATATAATTTACTTGAGTGGATTTTTAACTAATTTTACTCTAGTCAATTATATTTAATGCCTTAAAATGACGTCATTTTTGTTTTTGAATAGAATTAAGTCGGGTAAAATTAGACGGAAGATCTGAGGTTAATTTACGCACATTTGAATCTATATATTCATTAAAAGTCTAACAATGTAATAAATCCAAACGATATATTCAATAAAAGTCTAACTATGTAATAAATCCAAATTATCGTTCTGAACAATATAATTAGCCTCCTCAACTCAACTAAGCAAGTAAGAAGAGTAATGTCTGTTTACGAGTATAAACCTGTAGTACTAAGTGCTCTTCTTTCTCTACTCTAATATTCTCAGCCTCTCTTCCCCTAGAGACCATTACAAGAGCCAGTATATATGTGTAGGATCTGTGGTCGAACTCTGCGAGTTCATCATCAGGCCACAAAATCTTGCAACAACTGAGCAGCAAACCTATTTCTGTTTTGAGTGCTAATGGTTTCGAAGCCAGTGCTTGAATGAGAATTCTGCATCGAATTGATACCACGGAAGTCAGTTTCATCGGTTCCTAGTTCAAGTCTCCTTCCTAGTTGAATACTTTGATTGGAGATGTAACTTTGTGGAGTCCTTGAAAGAGGTAGGTTCTCGCAATGTTGAAGACCGAGGGTAAGAGAAACACTGTTCCCACTAAATCTTGACGACATCAACTGCTCATGAGGATTAGACCTATCGAGACCGCCGATGGGATATGCTGCCCCAAATTCAATGCCATGGGGATTAGTGATGTCAGTCATTAGTGGATAACCATCCTTGCTTATCCTATCGCCACCGAAATTTATACTCATGTCCCTACTCGGTTCTCCATGTTTCATGTTCGTATCCATGGAAAGGATGCTAATTGGAGAATTGTTCTGCAAGTCACTACTTCTTGGCTTTTTGGGGCTTCTCTGACTGATTCCTTCCATTTCAGATGGTCCGATGAGAGAAAAACCAGATTGAGGATGAATGTTTGAAATGGTGGAGTTCGAAAATTCAGGAGGAGATGCATTATGTTTTGTGACGTTTGCGTGTTTTGATTGAGTGTCATCAGGCCCTGACTCCTTGTTCGCATATTTGCTTGGATTTTCTTTTATCTCCTCTAAGTACATTTCCTCAACCATTGGCTTCCACAGTCGAACTCGAGCGTTTATAAACCAATTAGACACCTGAATATATTTCAAGTTCAGTTCATATGCAAGTACATGTACGCGTAGGATTTTAAGGTTACGAATGACGGTAGAAGTCGAAAATGGAGTAACCTGGCTCCTAGTAAGTCCTGTTTGTTTAGCAAGCATGTGCTTATCAGAATCCTTGGGATAACTGCAATGACACCAGGACAATAACG
Source organism: Erythroxylum guanchezii (assembly GCA_025629825.1). Classification (NCBI taxonomy): domain Eukaryota; kingdom Viridiplantae; phylum Streptophyta; class Magnoliopsida; order Malpighiales; family Erythroxylaceae; genus Erythroxylum; species Erythroxylum guanchezii. Next base: position 4,778,267 of record JAOTAX010000197.1, read on the forward strand.
CTCAGGAAACCTATATGGTCGAACAGCTAAAGACAAACACAAACATCTATAGGATTACTTACGGGTGAAGAAAGTGTTCGAAAAGCCAAGCACGAAGCACAGAAACAGCACGTTCAGGCAATCCTCTCTGAGGCTTCCAAGCGCTGTGTTGGACCATACTAAGCTGCTGCAATGCCCTCTGTTGTCGGAGTCTATGATCCACGTACCTAAGTCTTGAACCCTCGAGTGCTGAACAATCCTCCTCTCCTAAGCTCTTGCTCGTAGCTTTAACTTGTCCTGAGATGGTGTCTTTAAGGCAGCGGAATTGCTTGGAGATCGTCTCTAAAGCACGGGCGGTGTAGGATTTTGCTGCTTCTAATCCAGCTGCCTGCTCGAAGGATGAAACTACTATCTGAATTTGATGGTGATACTGTCTGTATCTTTCCTCCACCTTCATGTTAAAATTAACGGAGAAAACTTGTTAGGATAGAGAAGAGAACTTATGTATAGACCTCCACTCCACTATTAGTTGATATGAATGAACCTACAACAAAAGAAGGGGACTTTTCATAATTTCGTTAAAATATTAAAAAGAAATACTTTTTGCTGGCATGTTCAGAAAACTTCATTCGCAAAGAGCAGTCGAATCAAATGACAGAGAATAAACTATTTTTATCTTTTGTTTGGTTTATGAGTCAAGAATCGGGGCCTTTTGAGAGCTCAGCAATCGAAACATCAAACGATGTGACACCAAACCCACCAAGCATATGCTATTATGCTCTACAATTTTGTTTACCAAAAGCATCCAAGAAAACCGAAATTGTGTAATAACATGTGGACATGTTTCTCCAAATACTCGCAAACCCATGTATCATCATCATTACATATATAACGTTACCTCGTCGAGCATGTTAAGAAGCTTGGCCTTCTTCATTTGCAGCTCTTGCCGTTGCGCCGTCGTAAGTTCAGTTCCACGTTTAACGCTATATTGACTGCCGTCGCCCACAGAGCCTTTTTCGATTTTCGATCCTTTATTCATCTTCATCTTCCCTTTAGCTCCTTCTGCGAGGTCATCCTTCATAACCTTGCCGACATTAGCAACTTCGTCAAGTAACTCCTGAGCAGCTCCTATGTACTTGGAACCCAAAACCATTTTTGGAATGCCCGAAACTCCATTAGGGATTGCAGAAACAGACGACGGAGAATTCCTAGAAACCCTTAAATCATCGTTGGAAGATAAAGCTGAAACGTAATGACCATGCATTGCTTGAATCTCGTGGTTTTCATCGTTTATATGCCTAAGAGGAGTAGATGTCTGCACTTGCTGCGACGAGAGGCTCAAAGACAAACCTCGCCTGGCCGGAGAGACAAATCCTGACCGTCTGAAACCAATCGGAGATGACACAACATCAGGGATCCCACCAGAATCACTGGCTGCAACTGAATTATGATCTATGGAACCCCAGAGGTTGTTGTGAAAGCCAGCAGAGACGACCCCATTTGACGTGGAACGGATTGGATTGTCCTGATTGGTAGATGTGATGTTGGATGGCAACGGGATGCCGACAAGTTGATGGTTTGATGGCGGTGTGCGGGGGAGGGTTAGAGGGTTGTGGGGAGTACTCAAGGTGGGGTTAAAGAAGAACATGTTTGGAGGGTGGTGGTGGCGGTGTTGTTCTTGAGTACCAGTAACATCAGAGTATGATGGTAGGTAGTTAGGGTTCATGAGATAAAGTGTTTGGATCCCATTCCCATCAGATGATGCACCTTCTTGGATTTGTGAGCTCCCATGAAAGTACGTTGTCATTTGATGACTTCAAAAAACCACTTTATGCCTTCCTGAGTCGATCTTTCTGCTCTCTATTCCAGTCTATTTATTGGTATTTGAAAGTTTGGTCCCTTGAGGTATAAATAGCAAATCATGCCATTTGGATCATTGACGAAGTGAAATTTACAGGAAAAAAGCCCAGACTGTTGTCCGTGATCTGAAGAAAGGTACGAGCAATGAATCAGAGAATGAAGCTGAACATGTAAGCACCAGTCTCATATATATATATATACACGCACACAGAAGCGATATGTAAAACATATGAAAAGAACTACAGATCAGGGGCTACAAGTGTACATATTGCAAGAAATCAAGCATTTGGTGACAGATAATGAAAAACAAGAAGCTATTATTCATGTGCCTGTTGTTTATAAAGCTAGCGGCTACATAGTACATAGGGAAAGCAAAGAGAGAGAAACTAATTATCATAGGACAGAGAGAAGAGGGACACGAACCCCATCAAAGATCTCCATCGAAAGATAGTAAGTAGAATAAAAAAATGAAAGAAAATAACAGGAACCCATCAAAGGAGATGCAGAGAGGGACTGAGTATCATCCAATAATGATTCAAGGCAGGGCACACATAAGAGACTACAAATCAGATGAGCTCACCACACTTAGGGACACTGTGTGTAGTATCTAACTAGCTATCAATCGGCAGCAATCTCTTTAGGACATGGTACTGGCTGCTGATCTTGTGTCAGACAGAGTTCAGGCCATTCTCAAACTGATAATGATGCATAAAAAATTATAAGAAATAAGTGTAAGAGAAGGAAAGATAGACGTGCTCTTTAGAAAGTCTGACAAGAAAGATACCCAACTTAGTATTTCACGACAAGCCACTGAACATTTATCTTATTACAGGCACTCCAATAATTGATAAGTAAAGCAAGCTCCTCTACTCAATTCATCTTGAAAACGTTGTGAGGAATATTGTAATCTACTTCAATTTCAAAAATTATAATTACTAAAAAGTCATAAATATTAATTATAATTAAATTTATTATTTAATTTTAAATTATTAATTTACTATACAATTGATTTATTTTATAATTTATAATGTAAGCTTATAAATTAGGGAGTGCTTGATTAATAAGTTTGAGAAAATTTCAATAGGTAAAGAATGAAAAAAAGTTGCTTGATAATATATTATTATTAAATAAACAGTATTTTTATATCTTAATTTAGGTATTACTCCATACCTTTGATTGTGAAAGAAATGAAAGTCATTCGAGTGTTATGGGCAAGTATCACAAGCGTTACACATCGTTGTTACACTCATGAGAAGAGATGACACTTCTTTTTTTTCCTCTTTTTTAGAAACTAAATATAATTAATTAATTAATTATGTTTGTCCTCTTTTTTCTTTTTTACAATTAAATATAATTAATTAAAATATATTAAAATTTGATGAAAACAAAAATTTAACAAATTTTGATTTCATTTTTAGCAAAAATAATATTATGGTTAAACTGTATTTTGAAGACATTATTTGGTTGATGATATGTAGATGCAAGCAAATGCTAGAGCTTTTTTTATTGCAATATAATTGATTTTAAACATTCTGTTCTCATAAATGAATGCATAAATTAAATATATTTTATTAAAATAGATTAAATTTTGATGTAAAATTTTCAAAATTTTTAACAAAACAACTACATTCAATAATAATTATTATTATTTATTCGTTCTAACCAATTATTATAATTATAATGATTATATCCATTCTTATTTTTATTATAATCATTCCACGTGAATAAAGCAGTCAGTTAGCATTTACTCGAAAGATAGCTTTAATATGGGGAAAAAAAAAGAGGGCAGGTTAAACTCATTTGAATTACCTCTGCTTGGCTACATCTGTGTGTTCTTTTCGACAGTCGCCAACCACGGAATGTTATGGTTTTATAGAGAAGATCGAAGTCAAGGTGTGAGACTCAGCTATGATTGGATTCTTTTTTTCTTTTTAGGGTTGTTTCTTTATCAGTGGAGCAGCTGAAGTCCAAGGTGGGGATGAGGAGAATTGAAGGCATTATTTTATACACATGAGAGACTGTGTACTTATGAGGGTGTTTTAACTCGTTTTACATAAATGTGGTAATAAACTACCTTAAATTTCTTCTTTTGTCTGAAAGAATAACATTATGACGCAAGATAAATTAAGTGCATTTCTAAATTTTTTAATAATTACATTAATCACTGCGATGTGACCTCATTTAGTTATAGGAATAGGATACCTTTTCTTCTTTTGATAAATTAGATTCTGGGCACATGCCCCCTTCCTTACCTTTTTTTTTTATATATTGATTAAAGGAAAAGCCTATGCAAACTTACAAAATAAGTTTGGAGAGACAGAATCCCGACGTATTCTCACAAAGGAGATGTTGACATCTTATAAGTGCAGTATCAAAATAAATAATCTCAACAACAGAATGGACAGCTTGGGAGGCAAGCTAGTCCGTGCACTTGTTGCCTTCTCGGTAAATATGCCGATGAACAACAGACCAATTCCGTGAGAATAACTCTTGAATGCCCGCGCATAATGGGGTTGACCAGTTCCTCACCTTTTTCCTACTACGAGTTCGTTGACCAAGTTTTCTTACTTCTCGTTATAACAATAATAATCATTAAGTACAGAGTCTTATCTATAATTAATAAAAAATATGTTTCTGAAAATTATCTTATTTCTTGTTTTTGCTGAAATAGGTCTAGAAATTATGGATTTTATTCTGCCAAGTATTCACAACTTTCAAACAACAATCAATGAGAGGAGTACAAGTCTACAAATTAAGAAGACTTATCTATGTAATCAGCCCCAGCAAGAAAGATACAGGTCGATTTATCAACTACTAATTAAAGATGACAGAGGCATAATGACCTAAAATTATCAAATCAGATTAGGTGTATTAAATTTGTGATGACAATGCCCCAAGATGTGGTACTACTGATGGTGATCCAAATGGATCAAGCTCCATCAAGAATCTTCCAATTTAAAGAGTTGCTAAGTTAATTTGATTTGCAGTAATAAAAGAAACTGCAACTTATTTAAAGTACTAATTGAATTCAATTATTTTTTAATTATGAGTTGTTGACTTATTAAATAAAATTCTAATTATGTTTAAAAATTGTGATGACAAATAAAAGTATCTCTTTGAAAACTGAATTATTGTCATTAATAGTAACATACATCCTATCCAATAATATGGGAAAGATAAGAGAATCTATTTTATTGTTGGAAAGAGGATTAGGTAAGTTCATTTTATAAAGTATCTTTCTAATACACGTTATTAAGTTAATTATAGAACTCATTAGATGCCCATGATGGGCACAAGCTATCTACAGGTTTATATTTTTTTTCTTTTGGCCTTTAACTCTTCTCTAATCCATATAGATCGACCCCATCGTCTCCGTCCCATAAGAACTACAAGATCATCCCAATAATGCCCTCGGCATCTAAGGGTCGCGAACTGACCATAAAGTCTTGTTCAATAAGTGGAATACATTAGCTGTCCGCTTTCTAGTTAGGCAGTAAGAGTCGGAGAAGGACAATCACTTATTCTTATTCTTAAATCAGTATTCTTAAGACCAAAGAGTAGGGCAGAAAAGGAAGAAAAGCTCTTCGTTTTTTATTTTCCTGTCAACTCTTGTTAGATGATTTATGTAATGTAATTTCTTTGCTAACTATTTCAGATATGGATAGATCTTAAGTCGATTGCATGTCTTAGGTATTCCTATTTATTCCGCCTTAACAAAATAGAGTAATTAGAATTCTGTCAGGACTCAGGAAGCCTTTAATTCGTATCATATGTCCTTTGTTATCATTATCACTAATCTAACTTCAAGTCCAGTGCTGTTACTAAATAAATATAACTAGTACACAATTCCTTGGCATCTAATTTATTACTTCTGAAATGTGGAGAAACCCTAAGAGACCAATTGCAACGATAGGACTTAAAAGATTGGAGGGGAAAATAAGAAGAAAAGAGAGGAACAAAGCTCATTTCAGGACTTGGTAATTAGGTTAATGTTATTGTGACATATGCAACTCCAACCTAGTAGAACTCTTATCCAATGCAATGGTGGACAATATAATCATGCCCAAAGGGTCCACAAAAGTGCTTAAAGTCAATAACCCCTAAGAACACTTGGATCCCCACGAAAGTTGCATTATTAATCCCATCGCTTGCTTTTGCACGTCTGTCACATTGACAATGACCCATCAAAAGAATTTCTCAATCAGTGCCTGGTCGTGAATTGATTTTACCATCCACAATACTCTTTTCCCTTTTGTAATAGAAAAAAAGTGGCAACTTTGGACAATCTTTTTAACCTTTTTGACTCTATATCCACTGTATTATATATACTATCAAACTAGGCACTTATATTACGAGATTCTATTTAAAACTCTGTTCGATACCTATATATACTGTCTCGGATCGATTGAAAACGCAAAGGCAGAAGTTAAGCTTCAAGATGAGTTATAATAACAGAGACTGCGTACAATGTCACGTACACCTATGGAAGAAAATGAAAGGTTGGTGATAACGAAGGAGGGCATTGGACCACAGCAGACAGCTTATCACATGGCCTCTCATTAAGTGGTCCAATTGGTAGAGTAATTTAAAAATTGAAATATATAATTAATTTTAACAAAATCTCTAAATATGAATTGTATCAAATATGTGGTTTCATTTTAAGTTTTCAATTAAATATTTTAATTTATTATTCTTATACTCGATAATTATTTTTTTAAAAAAGTGTGTGGGTCTCTCGTACGTCATTTTCTCACCGAAAGCCCCGATAAACACGCAAGCGAATGGTTCGGGTTGTTTTTTCTGGACCATAGGCATGTACATTGGACGGACCCTCCACAAATATCCGCACGCAAAAATGAAAGACACTGTAGCACTACTGCTGATTGCTGAACCTCACCATCACCCTCACCACAACAAGACCATCAGCGCACGTCTTCTGATATTTTTCCTTCTTTGCTTTCAATTCGATTAGCTGTGTCCACCCGAATACCACCGCCATTGTCTTCTTGCTTTCCTCCAATACATGGATGGTTACAAGAGATTGTTTCCGGCTTGACGGTTAGGTCATTCATACCGGTCGTCTACTTGTGTTTTTGGTTTTTGTTGGCTTTTGGTTTTAGTTTTAAATTTATATTTTTTCTTTTAAAATTTTGTTTAAATTGACATTTATAATAAAAATTTTAAAAAAATTATATTATTGAGATCTGGTTAAAATTTTAAAATAAAATTTTGTTTGATTTTTATTATATTGTTGATATTATATTTTTTAATTTTTATTTTTAATAAGTTAAAATGTATTCTTAGATTAACTATTTTTATTATTATTAAAAATAAAAATATATCGGTATTTAATATAATTAAAAATTATACATCAATTTTATATAATAAAAGTATAATATAAAATATAAAAATATATTAACTCATTTCAATTAAATAATTGAAAAAGTTGTTAAGATTTAATTTCCTTTTTCTCTTAAGTTACTATCAATAAATGAAGCTTAAAATAAATAGGCCTTGTATATTATTACGAAGAGATAATTCTTTTCCTTTTACAATGGGACATTATCATAAAATGCCCTCTAAGCTTCGTGCCCAAAAAAATATTTATAGAACAAAAAATTAACAAAATAAACAATAAAATTAGGATTATTCAACCAATTATTTAAGAGCTTAGCAAACATTCACCGAAGGATTCTAAATATTAAATGAACAAATCAAATCTCAAATTAGATGGTTAATCATCTTCTTAAACCAAAGAAAATAAGAAAAAAAAAAGGAAAAGTTAACAGCCACAATCCATAATTTGGAGCAAAAGAACAAAGAAATGATATAATAAATTAAACAATGACTAAATTTTTACATTTTTTTTAATTTAGTGTCAAACTTTATAAAGTATTAACCTTTCAAAAATTATATACATCACATTAAAAAGATTATTTTGTTGATGTTACATTAATAGGCTAGTGTGCATATGTAAATATTTGTAATATTTGTAAATATGGCTAGTGTGCATATGTAAGTATATGGTCAACTGGAGATAGAGATATTTTAGGCAAAAAATCTTCTATTTTCTGATCTAGGCTAGTAGTGTATAAGGCATAAAATTATATTTTGTGTGCTGTACATATGACGTGATACAAGCAATAACACATCATAATTTTACCTTCACATATTTCTTTACACATGTCAATTAAATATTACGATAGAGTTCATATATAAGTTACATCAACGAAAATTAAGGTTTGAACGAAGTTGTTCACATTTTTAAATATTAGTTACTAAATTAAAAATTTTAAAAATTTTCAATATCAAATTGCAAAGATTTCAAAAGATTAAACTTTTTTAAATTTGATACCTATAATAAAAATAATAAACAACCATAAGCTCTTTCAAGTTTCAACTCTCCTCAACTAAATAGCATTCCGTTAATCACTTATTAAATATACTCATATAGCAATCTTAGTAAAAAAGAAGCTTGCGATATGGAGGTCACTCACCCTATTGGCCATTCCAACTTCGGTTATGTTTGGTCAGACGTAAGGTTTTTAATATAATGAAATGAAATTGAATGATTTATAATGGAATGAATGTAATATTAGAAAATTATTGTTGGAAAGAGATAGAAGGGTTAATAATGTAATATAGTAAAAAGTTGTTTATAAGAAGAATTTATAATGTAATATAGTGAAAAGTTGTCGATCATTTTATATTTCATCATAGATCTCTCAAATCGAAGGTTTCTTATTTTTACTGTTTAAAATTAAATGAGATTTAATATGAAACTCTACTCACTACTAGAAATAGGGCATTTAGCGACGGAAATTACCGACGGAATACATTTGAATTCCGTCGGTAATGTAAAATAGCAATGGAAATTACAGGCGGCCAACGACGTTGTTAAAATGCCTGTCGGTAAATTTACTGACGGATATAAATATTCGGTCGGTAAATTTACCAACGGAATCCGTCGGTAAATATTGATCATTTTATCGACAGATTCCGTCGGTAAATATTGATCATTTTATCGACAGAATCCGTGGGTAAATATCGATCATTTTACCGACGGAATTTTATATCCGTCGGTAAATAAAATTCAATTTAAAAAAAAACGCCTTCACCATCGTTGACGAGGTGTTTTTCAAGACTCTTCCTTTTATCTCCAGCAGTGTCACTCCTCTCTTCCACAGTGGACTTGGTAATATTCTCCCTTTTTGCATATTGCTTATAGTATTCTGCTTACCAACCATGAAAATAAATCCATCAGTTTTTAGGAATATCCAACTCCTTTAGCAACCTAAGTATAAATACAACTTGCAAGAATCTGTCTGGAGTAGGATACAGTGAGAAGCAGTGTAAGGGAAATACTTTTGTAGATCCTTCGTCATCAATGATGCGGCATCACAACTGAGAGGGTCTGAATGATTTGGATAAAGCAATAGCTGTGGCATTTTTCCATGCAAAAAAGAATCCCTACATAAACATTTTTCTATTAGACTAAATGACATTAAGAGCTTGTTA
>JAOTAX010000197.1:4791104-4803706 GCA_025629825.1 Erythroxylum guanchezii
ACATGCAATTAATAAAAGTATATCAAACATTTCATTAACTTTCTTAATAAGTGTGCATCCCTCTAAAACGACTTTTACTTTGAACAGAAAGAAGTATCTATTAACATATGTTTTGTTTTATCAAGAATAGAATAATCATTCATATTTATTATACATAAATTATATTTCATTTTATTAATCTTTTAAACAATATTTTACTATATTACATTAAAAATTATTTTATCCATTTCACGTAATAATATTCCATTCATTTATTTTATATTTTATTTTAAATTTCATTCTAACTTCAGTAAAATTTTTACGTCCAATCAATCAAACGTAGATGATTCACGCCTGACCGCGTGACCATAACTACTCAACAAATAAAAGGAAAAAGTTAGTCAAACAAATACGTGGACCTCATTGAAGTGAATTGTAACTGGTTATCTGATATCTATACGGACCACAATCGCAACACACGCGCCAACCTTTTATCACGCGTTTCACTTTCACATTTTTCATTCCTTGGCCGTGGTACAGTATCAAAGTCCTCAACAAACTGACTAAGCAGCCCCAGTGGGCCCAGGTGAAGGGATTAGTTCTCCACCTGATGGGAGCCACAGATCATACGAGACCCTTTTTCTTGTCCTTTCAAGTGGGCATTTAAATCGGAGAGCCGATGGGCCCGACGCGTCGACAGGTTCGTGGAAGCTCCAGTAGCAAAACTGTGGGGCTCTAGGTACAATAATTTTGGTTGTTCCGGACGCACCGTAGAGCTTCTTAGTTTCTGTGGACACGTGTCAATAATTTACTGGCATTTCGTTGGCAGCTCTACTTCGTATTTATGTGGTAACCAGTTGTTAGTAATACGATCATGTCGATAAAATTTTGTAAGACTCACTCCATAGATATTTGTTTAATATAAACTTTTTAAAAAATTAAATTTCTTTCATCTAATTAATTTAATAGTAGTTGTAAATGTGCACATGTATCTTTTATTAATCAAATAACTTATTTAATATAAATAATTTGCAATTTTAAAAAATTATTTAATACACACTAAAAGGTTATAATTATGAATTAATTCACTTAAATCATTCTTAGTTATTTATTAACATGTTATAATTACTATATTTACTTCATTTTTATTCCCAATTATTCTTTTTATGAATACTCCAAAGTTTTCTTATATATATATATATATAATAATAATATAATTTGTGTTAAGATATTTATTATATCTTATTATTTAATTTTGACATTTTTTATTATCGGATCTTCATGCAAGTCTTAAAATCCAAATTAAGATGAGATGTAGCTATGTAATAATTCTTTATTTGAATTGGATTTTTGGATAATGGTTCACATGTGAAAGAAATCTAGCTTGAATAGCAGTATGAGTGCTTCGCATTATTGTTGGATAAGGGTAAGAGTGTGAAAGACTAACTCGCTACCTTTGCCCTACGTCACAAAAAGAGAAGACCCTTTTCTTTTTCTAATCTTGTTCGTTGGATGGGATCACCGCTATCCATTTACCTGTTGGTATAACGGAGGTGGGTTTTTAGTTAGTACCATCACTCACTTACAGTGATAAAACAGAGTGTTTATGCAATTTAAAAGGTCACTCGATTATCTCACTTTTTGATTCAATCCTGATCGCAAAAATCAGTTCTTTATTGTATCTTGGCATAATGGAGGTGGGTCTTTAGTCTCACTCACAAACTTTAGCAGTGCAAAGAGAGAAGTGTGTGGCAAGTGAGTTGTGAGTCTTTTGTTTTGGTGATTAAAAAGTGCACGAAAGGGTTGACATACTTATCTTGATTTGTCTTTATTGTAGTTTCACGTGGGTGTGGGCTGAAGCATAGATGTCCCGTGTTTACTTATCTTGATCTGTCTGTTCTAGTGGCTGTCAATATTGGAGATGATGTTCAAAAATTCCAGGAGTTGAATATGACAGTTTCAATTGGTAAACAACTTTTAGATTAGTCTTTGGAGAAGCTGAAAACATCGGGAAGTTGTTTCTTTTCTTTCTCAAGTGTTTTCGTTTATGTTGAATTTTGTTTAATCACTTGAGTTGTTTAGTTTGTTTCGTTATCATTAAATATTTTTTGAGAAAATCTTCTATTAAGGTTAGTACAAGATGGTCGTACTATTGGGTGTGAAATTCTTTTATAGGTTGTGAGGAAGAGCGATAGCATTAACGGTTGAATGGTATCGGCTCAGTAAAATCTTGTATAAAACTATTGTCGTTAGTGAAAGAATTAAGCTGAGTGAGGGTCCGCAGAAGTAGGCAAGGTGTGTTGAACTGTGTTACCAAATTTCGATGTTGATTTATATTTATGCGTTTAATTTTTTTTTGTTTTTGATTGTGCTAGAAACGACTGTCGTAGTTCGAAGAGTTTGTGAAACTAATACACCCTCATGGTTTTTTTAAATTGGTATCAGAGCAGGTCACCAAATCAGAACTTGGTATATCAAGTCGGTGTAGATCCTTGTTTCGCAATTATGGCTATAAGAGAAGGGGCATCAATCATCAGGCTACTGTTGTTAGATGGTTCAAATTATCCTACATGAAAATCACGGATGAGAGTATTCATTCAGGTGTTAGAAATAAAAGTATGGAACTCAGTTTTAAACGGTTGGACACATCTAGTGATGACTAATGAAAAGGGAGAAGCAGTGCTTAAAGATGCATCTGAGTGGACAAGGGCTGAAGAAGAGAGAGCGCTTGGAAATTCTCAAGCCTTGCACATCATCTTCAATGCAGTTAATGAAGGTCGCTTGGCTATGATGTTAGCTTGTGAATCGGTGAAAAAAGCCTGGGACACTTTGCAGACTATACATAAAAGATCGAAATCTGTGATAGCCTCGAAACTTTAGATATTGGTTGTGAGATCTAAAGAGTTAAGGATGAAAGAAAGTGAAACTATTGAAGACTTCCATGAGAGACGGCGTGACATAGCAAACCAAGCACATCAACTCGGGAAGAAGTACTCTAACCTGAAACTGGTTAAGAAGACATTGAGATCATTGCCTCCAAGGTTCATACCAAAAATTGCAGCCATCGAAGAAGCCCATGATATCTCTAAATTGTCTTTAGATAAGGTCATTGGGATTCTTACCAACTTTGAAATGAATTTGTTGACGGATAATCGAGAGAAGAGCAAAGGATTAGCATTGCAAGCCGAGTTTGGTAAAGCCGTGAATGACTTCATAGATGAATACGATGAGATTGAGGATATGGAGTTATTGACAAAAAATTTTAGCAAGTGATTAAAGAAAGTGAAGAAGAATCGATCCGAGTTTAGACAAAGCGGTGGGAGTTCATTGAACAACAGCTTCAAACAACAAGCTAAAACTTAAAAGGGTGAAGAAGAGAAAAGGGAAGTCCTACACAAATTCTTGGAGTGAGATTGAATCTGGAAGTGAGTGTGGTAGTGAAGAAGAAGTCGTGAATAGTGCTGCGTTAGTTGCTCTGTACAACAAAAATCCAGTCACTTGCTTTATAGCAACCAATAAGGAAGTAACCGATGACAGAAACGTGAGCAAATCAGAAAATTTAGGGAAAAACACAGACGGACCAGCTCAAAGCTCAAACTCAGATTATGACAATAATGATAGTACTTCAGATGATAGAAAGAAAGGTATTTATGAAGCCTATAAGTTAATGTATGCTAAATAGGTACAAACATGTAAGAAAAATGAGAAGTTGAAGGAGATAAACTCTTCCATGAAGAACATCATTCAAGATCTAGAGAAGAAGTTGTTGTTTACATTAGATGAGATTGGTGAAACAAAATTGAAGTTGGTCAATATAGAAAAAGAAATGAGAATGTTAAATGGAGGTACCGAAAAGCTAGAAAAGTTGTTGAAAATTGGTAAAACTAAAGGAGACCTTCAAGGCATTGGCTATAGACCAGATCTGTCCAAGGAGAAATCTCAAAGAAAAATCAAAAGTTCATACCTACATGTCAGTTTTGTGGAGTAATTAGGCACATAAGATCGAAACGTTACAAGTTATTACAAATGATGTTTCAAAAGGGTCAAAATCAAAAATCTAAATACTCTTCATTAAATTTCCAGCAGCAACCCATGTTACCGAAACACTCTTAGGTTAGAAAGCATCAAGTACAAGCATAAAGATATAGTGAAGGCAAAACAAGCAATTTTCCAGATTCACAGTTAGTTACCGCTTTTGAAGAAGCTGTTCAGACTGAAGATAAGTCAGTTACTTCAAATAAAGAAATCAACTAGATAGTTGATGATCGAGATAATGTGAAGAGGAACAAGCCTATGTTTGAATTTCTTCGAGGGGCATAGGGGCTGTGTGCTTTATATTTTTGAAGTATAGTTTGGTGTTATTTATTAAAACAAAAACGAAAAAAGAGGCCGAGGGAGTAATCGTTTAGGCTTTTTGAGTTTTTATTTATGGGTTTTCTAAGGTTTAGTTGATTGATGTGTACATTAGACTATACTTGATAACGGAGTTTATGAATTTGATCAGTCTTATTAAGATGGAATTGAAGTGAGCGATGACATGATGGCATATGTATTAACTGGTAGTAAATTGTCATCTTAGCTTTCTGCTATTGAACCACGTGTTTAAGATTCTTCCGCTATACCTACTACTGATTTTTATGTTTCTTTATTCGCTGAGATTGACCGCATTAAAGACATTCTTTGTTTTGGCATTGTTTTGTCCCAAAAAGGAGACATCATATTGTTTTTGGTGACTATTCCATTCAGGGGGAGATCTCAAGGTATCTTCGTGATTATTAAGCTTACTTTTTGACATCTTTTTTTCCCAAGAGGGAGAAATTTGGATGATTGAATAATTATTCATTATTGGATGTTTCTTGAACTTGAAGAATTTAATGGATGTTCTTTTGAACTTGATGTTGGATTGAGGGAGAGTATTGTGACTTCAATACTTATATATTCGATTATGTTATTGAGGGTGAGTTTCTTATTTGTAACAAAAATGCCAAAAGGGGGAGATTGTGAAGATATTTATCATATCCCGTTATTTAATTTTGGCATTTTTGTTTATTGAATTTTCAAGATATCACAAGTCTTAAAATCCAAATTAAGATGAGGTGTAGTTATATGATAATTTTTTATTTGAATTGGATTTTTGGATAATGGTTCAAGTGTGAAAGAAGTCTATCTTGAATAGGAGTATGAGTGCATCACGTTGATGTTGGATAATTGTAAGAATGTGAAAGACTAACTCGTCACCTTTGCCTTGCATCACAAAAAGAGAAGACCATTTTCTTTTTCTAATCTTGGTCGTAGGATGGGATCACGGGTATCCATTTACCTGTTGGTATAATGGAGGTGGGTTTTTAGTTAATGCCATCATTCAATTGTAGTGATAAAACAGAGCATTTCTGCAATTTAACAGGTCACTCGATTCTTTCACTTTTTTCTTCAATCTTGATTGCAAAAATCAGTTCTTTATTACATCTTGGCACAATGGAGGTGGGTCTTTAGTGTCACTCACAACCTTCAATAGTGCCAAAAGCGAGGTGTGTGGCAAGTGAGTTGTGGGTCTTTTATTTTGGTGATTATAAAGTGCATGCAAGGACTGATGTGCTTATCTTGATCTGTCATTATTGGAGTTTCACGTGGATGTGGGCTGAAGCATAAATGTCCTGTGTTTGCTGGTTTAGAAAAAATATCTGCAACTGTTTTACTTATGGGTTGGCATGATCTGGTTGGTTGATTGGTGAGTAAGAATGCTACACTTTTCTATGGTTATGGTGTCGTGAATGTATACATACAACATTTCTCTTCTGAACTGCAATTTGACTCTTGCTGGGTTTTTCTAATATATGTGTAAACCTTGTGTGGTTGGTTTTCTTGATTTCTGGTGTACAAAAATTTCTAGAAGTTTTCGTGATTTTAATAACTTCCATACCTGATTGTTTGAGTGGCTTTTGTGGGCTAATTGGGTGTTGATTATGTCTGTTCTGGTGGTTATCAATATTGGAGATGATGGTCAAAAATTCCAGCAGTTGAATATGGCAATTTCAATTGGTGAACAACTTTTAGATTGTCTTTGGAGAAGCTGAAAACATCGGAAAGTTGTTTCTTTTCTTTGTTAAGTGTTTTCGTTTATATTAAATTTTGTTTAATTACTTGAGTTGTTTAGTTTGTTTCGTTATTATCAAACATTATTTAAGAAAATCTTTTGTTGAGGTTAATACAAGGCGGTTGTACTATTTATTGTGAAATTCTTTCACGGGTTGTGAAGACGAGAGATAATATTAATGATTGAGTGGTGTCCGCTCAGTAAGCCTTGTAAAAAACTATTGTTGTTATTGAAAGAATTAAGCTGAGTGAGAGCCCCGTAGACGGAGGCAAGGAGTGTCGAACTGCATTACCAAATTTCGGTGTTGATTTATATTTGTGCGTTTAATTTTTTTTTGTTTTTGATTATGCTAGAAACGACTGCTTTAATTTGAAGAGTTTGTGAAACCAATACACCCTTACGGTTTTTTCAATTTGGTTTTCAATTTTATAAATAATTTTTCGATGGAGTTCAAGAAGTAGACTAAAGCTTTATGTAAAATCAATATATAAATAAAACTATAAGAGCAACGATGTTCTTTGGTTCATAAGGGTACAAAAATCTCCAACATAATAAAAAAACGACAAATTTTTTAGTTTGTAGATAACAAAAGCCATTGCTACACTTTTGATGAACATAAATCGCTAACACCTACAGTATAACTAGTGAAAATTAAATGTTACTAAATATATGGCGATTCTTGTTAAGATATTTATTATATATCTTATAGTTTTATTTTGGCATTTTTGATTATTGGATCTTCAAGATAATGCAAGCCTTAAAATCCAAATTAAAATGAGGTGTAACAAAGTAAAACTTATTATTTGAATTGGATTTTTGGATAATTATTTAAGTGTGAAAGAACTCCATTTTGAAAAGGGTAATGTGTGGATGACGTTGTTATACATTTGAAAGAAGTCCATTTTGAAAAGGATAATATATGGATGATGTTGTTGTGCATTTGGAGGACATTCGGACATTATGAGATTGCGTGTATGACTCCAAGTTAGGACTCCTGGCTTGCGTGTGTGACTTGGTGTGTGTCGTTGTGTGAGTTCATCATAGATGTATGGGTTGATAATGTTGTGGGTGTGTGCAGAAAATTATGAGTGAGCTGAAGCAGTGTGGGTTTGTGCGTGAACCATTATTTTGGACAATGTGTATGTGACCCCTCATCTGGAATAACAATGTGTGTGTATGACATTGTTGTGGGTTGAAAGACAGATTTAGTGAGCTCCAGATTTTGTGATGGGGCATGAGTAACTCCTTCATGTGTGACTCCCTCCTTGCGTCGTTTTTGTTTGGTTGATGGTGGTGTGCGAGGTGAGGTTGTGGGTCTTTTGTTTTAATGATTAAAAAGTGCATGGAATAACTGATGTGCTAATCTTTATGTTTCTATCTTTATTGGAGTTTCAGGGATAAAGGTGACATGCTGCACTGAGGTGCTTTGATAGCCGTGTGTCTTTATTGGTTGGTTGTCGTTGATGAAGTTTTACTACAACTGTGTTCTTGTTTTTGTCTTTACTTGGTTCAGCTGGGTAAATTCATGAGTTTTTGGAAGCTGACTTTCTATGATGTTTGTGTGATTTTGTTGAGTTATTCACTGTCATCGATAATGGTTTTTGTGTGGAAAACTTCCAGCAGTCTTAGTGATTTTGTGGTTATCATTTTTAGTGTTAATGTGCAAAAATTCCAAAAGTTTTCATGACTTTATGGCTACTGTTTTTGTGGTTGGTTTGGTGCTAAAAACTTCAGTAGTTGTCTTGATTGTTGCAACTCTATTGGGTTAAAGTTTCGACGATGAAACGTTTGTTGATTTGAGACGTTTTGTGACTGCTGTGAGTGGGATGTTTTAGTGACTATATTGAAGATTTATAACAGATTTCCTAGTTGACAACTTCCCATTCTTTCATCGATGAAACGACATATTCAGGAGAGTTGCTTTTTATCTGAAGTGTTCTTGTTTATATTGAATTTTGTTTAATTGTTTGAGTTGTTTATATTTCTTTTTCATTAAACATAGTTTAAGAAAATCCTCTGTTGAAGTTAGTACGAGGTGGTCATACTATTGAGTGTGAAATTCTTCATGGGTTGTGAGGACGAGGGATAGTGTCAAGGGTTGAGTGGTGTCGACTCAATAAAATCTTGTATAAAACTATTATCATTAGTGAAAGAATGAAGCTGAGTGAGTGCCCCGTATACATAGGTAAGATGTGTCAAACTACGTTAACAAATATCGGTGTTGATTTATATTTGCGCATTTAATTTTTCTGATTTTTGATTGTGCTAAAAACGACTACAACAAAATCTAAAAGTTTGCGAAACTGCTACACCCCTATAGTATTATCAATTCCTTTAAAAAATTATTTAGTATGTTAGGTTGGCTGGTCTCTCTAGTAAATGATATCAACATATACATGACTGGTGTCACCGTTTGAAAAGTCACACAACAGGGTCACTTGGCTTAAATAAGTCAATCGTATTCATGAATCATGGCCTACGTATATTTATTATTCTTAATTAGTGCATTATTTTAGCAAATTCCAGCATCAATTTCGAGGGAATTAATGAAAATCCCTATAGTTTTCGTAATATCTCACTTTGACCATTTTCATTTGTAACCAATAAGAAAGAAAAGTTTTCCAAGTCCCCTTTTCGTGGGGACATTATCATTTGTAACCAATAAGAAAGAAGCGTTGATTAGTGTGTGTCAAAATGCATGTAAATATGAGAAATTCCATTATATTGTCTAATTATGTTTGTCAATTTGGGTGGGTGGGTTTTGTATATTAGTCTGGGCCAGTTCACCGGATCGACCCAATACCCGGTCCATTTCGAAGTTGTCCTGGAAAGGAGAAATCGAAACTCAGAAGCGTAATGCTTGATTCTCGTGGCCTCTATTCTAACCTCAACACCGGTCCGTTCACCGGAAGTTGCTTGTAGGATAGAAATTTCAGGTTATTGAATCGAAAGTTTTATTCCTTTAGTGGCCCTGCCACTTCTCCTAGTAGGCATCCCGCGTTACTCTCTATGATAAAATCATTGAGGGTTACTATGCTTTAAAGTTGTTTGATGTTTTGTTTTGTTTTGAATAGTTAGTACGTGATATTGGGCGTACCTCATAACAGATGTTCTTTTTTTTTTGGTTTTTTTTAGTTGGTAGTGATTAATTTTATTAATCATTTCTTTCACTTAACTAATTATTTGTAATTATAATTATTATATTGATTCGGACTAATTTATGTTTGTTGTCACGATTCCTGTATCCTCTGACAACTGATATATGGGGTCTGTCACTCAACATTCTCGAGGTCGTGATTTTATGTTTTGCGGCTTGTGTGGGACGATGCTAACTTTTGACTTCTACCAACCAGGCTAAATGTCCTTTGTGCAAGTTTCAGAAGAATGTAAAAGGTAAAACTGATGAATCCACCTCCATGCTTGAATGAAGTTTATTTTCCCAAGTTAGGAACTTTTGCAGTGCACCTTCAGTTGTTGCCATTTTATCTTATGCTTCTAAACAGTTAGTTGATCCTAAATTTCTTCTTGGTTTCTGTAAGATCTGTTTTAGGTGTCCAATTTGTTGGAATAAAGAATTCATATCTTAGTGATAGATATATGCGAATTGGGAAGAGTTTCTGTGTGGTCTCAGTTTTTTGCAACATTGTTTCCTCTGGTGGCTTCAAGTTTCACTGTTCTTAATCTAGGTGGATGTATTAGAAAAGATATCAATTTCTTTTATTATAGAAGGCAGGTTCACAGATGGATCTTGTCCTATCTGCAGTAAGACATCAAGTGCAAAACAATCACTGGTTTTGTTGATTTCACTAGGAGAGGACATGCAGAGCAGTGAATTATTCACGACTTCCACGGTCCACCGGTTTATTATTGAATACTTTCTTCCAAAAGCTTTTGAGTTCACCTTAAACTCATAATGCTCTCTATCTAGCTGTTTTCACCCAGGTTGAATCTATTTTGCTTCTTAATAATGTTGTTGGGTAAGTGGGACGGAAAGAGAGAGATGGGGAGAATCAAAATGACCAAGGTTAAGGGGAGCGTCTCTATGTACTTGTTTTACTCTATTAAGCTTTGTGAATATATCATACTTCTTAATATACTTGAATATATCATAGTTGTGAATTGTGATTTCATACTTGTCTTCTGTTTCCTCACAAGATTTACTGAAAGTTGCTTGCATTCAGACTGTTGCTATCTCTGGCTTGATAGTGTTGGCAGTTCATTTCCATAGGTTTGGAAATGATTTGTGTTTTACTATTTGTTCGATCCTGATCTTTATATAACTGAATCTACTGCCATTGTGTAAAGAGGCATCTGGAGGAGAAATACGTTGCAAAGTCTCTGCCGAGGTACATCTGAAATGTCAACTGGAGATTGACATTTCAAATATGGATGCTATGCCATCAACATGGATAAAACTTACAATTGTACCTAAGATGATGGTATTTAGGGCTATAGGGTCTTCTGTTTGTCAGTTTATGATAGCCGTGATAGCAATCTGGTTATACAAAATGGATAATTAAAGCATGAATTGATTATTAAGAGGGAATGTGCTGGTATGCAACATGTTCATTTTAGTAACAGTAATGATGCATATTGACTTTTGACTTTTAAGTATCGATAGGGTTATTGGGCTGTCAATATGTTCCAAATCATGATAATAACAACTGTTTCTAGCATTAAAGGTGTTGGTATGGACTGGTTTGATGCAGTATATGAGAAGGGATTTGGGCATTTCACATTTTGAAGGAAAGATTGAGGTGAAGGACATGGAGGTGACTGATTTTGGAAATGATAACATATGGAACTTTTTCTTGGAATAAGCTACTAGAGTTCTATTATTACAGAAACAAGAACTGTGAAAGATGCAGTCACCCAAAGCTTAGCTTTTATTCAAGACGAGTATTTTTCTATCCATAATTATACAGCTACTATGATCAACTTTCAATTGCTTCTGTAATTTTTCCAATTTTCACCTTTCTGCAGATGCGATCAGCAGATGAGGGTGAGACTACTGTTTGTTCATACAAATTTTCTGAGAATTGAGCCTATAGTTAAGGAAGGACCTTTATTGGGCTCCAGACAGACTGAAGTGAGTTCTTTGATACATACTCTTTCAGACAGGCATTAAGCTATGTGTGGCTGTAGAAAGTTGAGAATTGGGTTGAGTTTATCTTAAATTTTTTTTTTTCAAATTGAATCCGAATTTTCATAATTTAACCTGCATTTTAGCTGTTAATGCAGGTTAAACTGCATTTTGGCTGTTAATTTAGGATCAAAAGAATCACTTTTTGTCACCTCCAATTACTAAAAGAACTGATTATACTAATTGGATAAGTATGTAGCTTGTGGGGATCCATTTTCACTTGTTTGTAATCTGATCTAAATCTAAGCTGGGAAACGGTAAGACGGCAGCCACAAATTGAAAGACAAGTTGGAAGCCCTTTTGTCTTGTCGATGGATCCATCTAAACAACGTATCCCATTCAAGCAAATCCAATCCATGTTCTTTAGTTACACCAACGAAAAGACGCCTCCTTTCTTATCCAATTCATGGCCTTCTACTTTACTACAATGTTTGTTTATACATTAAGACTGCAAATCATTCATTATTCTCCACTGAACCATTTAATTTAAAACCAGAAGTGGTGAAACAAATTTACGGTTAAAATGAAATGAAGAAAAAGAACAGTAAAAAGTAAAAACATGAGGACTGTAATCAATTGGTGCAAAAACATAATCTTCCTATATATTTATTATTTCGCGACATGTAGAAGCAAAATCATAACGAACCAAGAAAGAAAATCTTTCCTCTTTATTATGCATCACATACAGAAAAAACAAACAACTGGTGGACACTAGCAAGCATGTGTTAACAACAAACAACACTCATCCTTTTGCCTACATCTGCACCAGACAACGGTATCATAAGGCACCACAAAATTTTGCAAAATCATATGATATGATGTGATATGATATGATAATGCATGATTTAGATTTTAGCCTCTTTTTGCTTAACATAGATAAGCTAGAGGGAGCCCTTGAAGACACACTTCCTTCTGTTTGTCTAAAAATTATCAGAAGGCATTATTCATTTACCATATATTCTTGTCTGCATCAGTTTGTAAGGGTCTAACTAGTAGACTAAATGATTTATTATTATTACGTATATTTAATAAAAGGTAATAACAATTAAAAAATTGATATAAAAATAAAATATTAGGATATCATCATTAATTAACATTGATTATTGAGATACCTAAAGCTAAACAAGTAATAATAACGTGTGGAGTATGCTTTTGATCAGTGAGTCTGCAAATTAACAATCTCTTTGGGTGATTATGCTACTCTACAACTTTGTAATCTATCGATCAAAGTGTACATATACAGGATTTTTCAGTGATGCGTAGTTTTCTTTTTGTATTTTTTTACAACGAAGTTGTTTCGTGATTTGAACATGTGACTTTCCGATCACAAATTGAGTTTGTATTATTACTACTAAAAGTCTTATAATCATCTGATGCTAAAGTCAT